>JABFPN010005978.1:0-12231 GCA_022817305.1 Leptoteleia sp. ZL-2020
AATGTTCGAACATTTGAATATTATGAATATTCGAACATTTGAATTTTCTGAATGTTCGAACATTCGAGTTTTTCAAATGTTCGAATCATTCAAACGTTTGAATATGTTCGAATATATTCGAACATATTATTAAGTGTTCGAATCGGTTTGAACTGAATATTTGACAAGCCTATTGATTATCATTCGCGTCGTGTCTGACAAGCATTTTTTGCACGCTTTGTTCTAAACAATTGAATTTATTAAA
The DNA here is from genome assembly GCA_022817305.1 of Leptoteleia sp. ZL-2020. Taxonomy (NCBI): domain Eukaryota; kingdom Metazoa; phylum Arthropoda; class Insecta; order Hymenoptera; family Scelionidae; genus Leptoteleia; species Leptoteleia sp. ZL-2020. The sequence continues at coordinate 245 of JABFPN010005978.1, forward strand.
TTGATTATTTATGTCACTATTGAATTCATAAATGCCTCGTATGGCGTGCAATGTTATTATATAAAGTTATATGAGTTATATAATGAAATGACGTACATGAAAAACATCCCTCAATAGTCACGAGAGAATTTTAAATTTAAATTTCACAGATATAAAAAGAGATGATTTAAAAAGTAATACTTAAATTTAAATTAAATTTTAAATTTTTGAATTAATAAAAATTGACAATTGATTAATTTTTTATACTGATTATTGATTCCAAAATTAAAGTTTGCGAAAATTTAAAATTCATAATTGAATCACAATTAAATTAACAATTTCAACTATATAAGTATACAATTCAGTATGAAATATGTGTTGATTCAGTGGCTAATACTGTGGCACGGACAAATTTCGGTCCTACAGAATCAATCACTATGGCTTTTGCCGCGACGCTAAAATTTTTCCACACAATTGCTCGAAAACAACATCTTTTTGACACAATACAAAGTCGTGCCGCAAGATAATTAAAAGGAATTATTTGTTCAAAGCAATACAGATTTAAAGAAAATATTTTTACCTAAGACTGCATGAAAGCATGACGGACAGTTTTGTAAATTATTTTCTTTTCTTTTTTGGGAAATGTTATCACAACGTAAATTAACTGATGTTTTCTTTAGATTTAAGTAAAGTCCTTATATGACTTTAATATAAATTTACATATCCGCCTTTTCTGTATAATAATATTAAATAATCATATAATAACTAAATTACTTTTTGGTGGTTACGTTGAAAAGTAATTCTTCACACAAATTTGAAAAACTAAATAAAATAAAGAATGTCTGCGAAGAATGTTATCCTTCAGATATTTTCTCGCAAACTATATGCGATAAAATAACTATACCTATTTATATCAAATATCTTACGTCAATAAAAAAAAAGCCTTTCATAAGATTTAAACCGTTTCGAAAATTTAGTAAATAAAAATTAGAATTTAAACATACATAATTTACTCAATACATTAAAATTCGCACAAATATATAATTCAACATCCATATTAGAAAATATACCTAAAAAAATAATACTGACGTGTCAAACAAATTTTTTTAATATTTGCATAAAAGTAAAATTAATACTAAAAAGCGAAAGACAAATGCTTTCATACAAAGGAGTTTTATTTCAACATTAAATCAACTTTGACATAAGTTGAAATCAACGTTAACAGTCATTGTTGATTGGTACAAACGAGTTAATATTACCGGGCATTCGAAGACTTCTATAACGTTCGAAAACCTTTTTGTCAACGATTTTTTTAACGTTATTTCAACTATCTAATTCAATCGCAAGAAAAGTCTATACATTAACAACGATTTTTATCATTAATATTAATTATTTCGTTCTCTCCGTTTTAATTGAAACGAAAAAAAAAATCAAAAGGGAAAAATCAAAAACTGAAACAAAACGTTTCTTAAAGCTTCGTTCTCGAAGCAGGAAATTATGGAATTTTTTCGGCAACTCTCCCCGGTTTAAACTTTCCGCAGTCGTTTGGAACTTTCCCTTGCAAATTAAACGAAAGGCGCCACTTTTTACGCCCGGCAACTGCCGGGCGTAAAAAGAGATAATTACTCGGGTCGCGCGGTAGCATAAATTTTTTCATCGATATCCGAGGATGATCGAATTTTTTTTATGAACCAACTCGAGCAGTTCGATTGAGGGGAAAAAAGAAAGAAAGAGAAGTGGGAAAAAAAAACAAAAGCGACGGCGCAAAGTCGGCAAACAGTTTTAACGACCGAAATGAACGACGACTGTCACGCATTTCTGCAGAGCTCGTTCCGCGAAGCACTTGTGCTTCGTCGGTTTGATCCGAACGACGGATCGGTTACAAGCGCATTTTTCTAGCGATGGACGATTAATCACGATTAAAAATGACGCGTGTCGTGTCCTTAATATTCTGAAATAAGTAACGCGCACGACTTTTATAATTTGACGCGAAGGCTGGAATCAACAGCGCCACCAACTAATGGAATGAGAAATGCAAAATACCAGAATTGATAATGAAATGGTCTTAAGTCGCTGAATTTCAACTCTGATATGTCATAAATGTCACAGTCGCGTCTACGTTCGTCAACAATGTTGACCCATTAGTTTTCTTTCCTTTCTTTTCGTCTATTGTTCACCCGGGGGGAAAAATTTGTTTGACCAATGTCCTTTTAGTGCTAATAACGTTGACCTCTATTCTTCAATTTTATAATATAGACTCAGAGCTATTCCGCGTTAAGGATTAGCATATAATCCTTTTTTTCCATTTTTTTTTTTTTTTGTTATTTTAACTTCAAAGTGTAAAATTACTAACGGGCAGAGTTTGAAATATTATTAAATTCCCACTGAAAGAGTATTTTTAATAATATATTTTAAAATCACAAATGAAGTGTATGAAGAAAAGTTATTTTATTACGATAATTGTTTGAAACGTTTTATAAATGCAGGTTTTGCTTCGATTATTAAATTTTTTTTTATTGTTTCGTTAAATTGCTACCAAAAATTCGAAACGTCTAACTAAATAATTCAATTATTTAATGAATAATATGATTAAATATCAAGGATCAGGTTAAATCGATAATGATTTTATAAGATGATTTTACTGTAATTAACAATTTTAAAATTTAATTTGTGCAACCTTTTATCAGCATTAGAAACAGTGGAAATACGTTAAAGAGGTAGAAAATTGTTTTTTAATCAAAAAGAAAACTGCTTACTACGTTTTAAATAATTAATGATTAAATTAATTAATTAAAATTACTTTAACATCACAACGACAACGTCATTCATTAAATGGAATTAATTTATTTAAAAGTAATTTAATACCATCAACAAGTAGCAACTTGAGATTACACAAATTAATATTTTACAATTTCATTTTTTCTAGAATATTTTTATTTCATTGACAAAGTATGTTGAACTATTTTATACATTAAAGCTTATAATTAATAAGTCTGATATGAAATTTGAGCGATCCAGACGAAATTTCAGGGTAAACTCATATTTCTTTAGAACGACGATTGTGAGAAATTTGATGAATACGAGCAATTTGATTCACACGTATGTAAAAATATATGCGTTCATGGACACTCGCCTAATTCATACAACTGCCCTCTGTTTGACACGCAAGTCAGTGTCAATGACCCGATCTTATACTCGAGTGTGAAGAATTTAATTGCCCTATAATAAAGTATCTTATAATGTAAATTGCAATAAAATATTGCAAATGTTACTTTATGATTAACATGTGCAAAAATCTTTAATAACACCTTAACTTGATTTATATGACAAACAACGAGGTAAATTATATCATTTTATTATGATCCTTGATAAATTTGAGTATTCTGACATCTAATTTGAATATTATATAATTGAATATGAAGTTACTCTATTGATTGTGATTTACATATAGAAAGAGAGAAATTAATTGATAGTCAAGATTATTAAATATTACAAACAATTGAGATATTTTATGTGTGATTGAAGATAAATAATTCACACCTATTCTAATTATTTGGATATGATGAACCTTTCCAGTTAAAATGTTCAATATTATAAATAATATATTTATTTTGACCAATTAATAATTATTTGACTTTTATTTTATTCGAAATTTAATCCTAAATAAAATAATAAACTTTATAGATCTAAAAAAATACACAATTTTATTTATTAATACATTTTAATGAAATAATGAAAGGAATTTAACTTTTTAATAACATATGAATTAATAACGGGAAAATTTTGAACTATTTTAAAATTTTTATCAGGAAAATTGGAATTTTCGTAATGATTGATGAAGCTTCGATTTATATATAATAAAATTTTAATTTGTTTAATAAATATTTTGTATCCAACACATCCTTTCAGAATCACAAAAATTTGTTCTAATTATTTTATTATCATCGTGAAATAATTGCGTAATTCTTTTTTATTTAAAGTAAATCTGATATACCTAAAAGTTACAATCATTGTTGGACGAGTATTCCCTGATGCAATACAATTCTAAAATTACACTAAACATTCTTTGTTCATTTTCTTTTCTTCGCGAAATAATGGCTTAATTCATCATCCTTTCAACTATAATCTATTAAGACAAAAATCTACAATCATTGTTGAATAAGTTCTTCCTCGTGTAATACAATTTTAATTTTACATTGAACATTTTATCAGTCAGCACTTACTTAATCAATTTTGATTGTTACTGCTATTTCGTGTATGCTTGCGAATTTGTAAACTTATGAATTTTTGTAGCATGTTTCATTAATTTATGTCATTGCCACCTAAATTATTAGTTACTTTTTTTCTTAATATGTATTCATTAGAAATAAATAGAGTTAAATTAGAATTGACGAAGAAGCAAATCAGAAAATATAGGCGAGATAAAAACAGTTCTGGCAACTACAGTTTTTAGTTACTACATTCATATTTTTAGTTTCCATAACTAATATTTCAGTACATCTATATGAGTCTACTCCGTGTAACAATGCCAATTTCTCTCGGTATAATTCAGTCTTAAATTATCCAACAGAATACTCAAATACTCTAATATTTCCAGAATGTCCAGTTCTGTGATGCCATTGAACAATTTAAATTTAAATAATGTCTGCAATTAAAATTAAAATTTCTTGATTGTTTTAAGTAAGATTTATGATAATATTAATAATTCTCTTAACAATATATAAAAAGAGAATAATCTCAAGTATACAATTTATTTAGTGTAGATAATAACAATAATTAAAATATTAATTCTGGTATTAGAATTTTAATTAATGTTCAGCCTAGCAATTATCTTTCGACTTAATTTTTCTCCTCCAATTCTTAAGCATATAATTTATGTTTAAATAATATGCTATTAAATTTTAATCTGCAAGAATTCCCGTTTTATGACAATTTTATTTCTGATCGCCTATCTCACCACTTATTTCTCTAAAATGTTGTTTGGTTCAGTGTTCTATAAAAGTGTCGCGTCAAACGATGTATAGATGATTTTTGTGACGTTAAAGTTAAACTGTTAAACTCGTAGCACGTGTCTTTTACACAAATTATTGATATTTAATTTCATTAATGAGTTTTATTCATTGAGATTTCATTATATGAAGTTAAGTTTATATAAAAGAATTATTATTATTATTGATTTGTTTTAACATAAATGCCAAATCACAAGCCAGGAACTATTTTATAATAATTTTATCACTGTCTAAGTAATAAAATATTTAACAGCATATAAAATTCTACATTTCTGTAAATATTTATATATATTTATTTTTACATATGTATAAATAAATATATATGTATAAAGAATATATGTATATTCTTATTTCTTACATAAGAGAATTTAATACATTATGAATTAACTGTTCAAGCTTCAATTATTCAATTTACAAACGGATGTCCAACTTTCACATTTCCATACAATTCTAAAGGGCGTCATTATGTACAGTTACGTATTTAATGCGAAATATGTATCAATTTTGCAAAACATTTAAAGATTATTGCGTTAAAATTCTATCACATTTAATTACCAAAATTTGGTTCCTACACCTTATTAAAATCAATGAATTAAAACGCGTTTTAATGCACAAATTGTTTGCGATACACATAATTCAAGATCGAAATTGGTACGGGAAGATGAAATCTGCTTATTTCCAGTCGGGAAATGAAATTCTAATTATTGCACTTCGTCGTCGTGCGCGAAATAACATTGTTGTAATTTAATATAAAACGAGGAAAATTCAAATTGTATGATGGAAATTCTTTTCAGTCTTTTAATTGGAATTGGACGGAGTTGTCACAATTGAATGTCAGGCGTAAAATTGCATGCATTTATTTCATTTCTCCTGGGAAACATTTGCTCTCTCTCGTTTTATTTCATCTTATTTTAATACAACATTTTCTTGTTGTTATTATTTCATAACAGAATATTTTTTAATGAACGAGAAATATTTTTCCAAGCCCTTTCTCGAGCGGCTTCGTTTATTCAATTTGCCTCGAAATTCATTTGAAGAAAAAAAAATAGATTATGTGAATTAATATTTAAAAGTTAAATAAATTTGAACTTTCCTCTCACAGATATTAAGCTGTCAACACGCGGATTTCAAAGAGCTTTTTTCCCGCCTTTTTTTTCTATTTAATATTTCAGTGTTACATTTATTTGTTTATTTGTTTTTCCTTTCACTCGTTCATGTTTTTTTAATAAAGCATTATAAAATAATTCAAACCGTTAATACATTGAACTAGTTTAGAAATGATATAAAAGTTGAAATCAGACAATTTCAAGCTTATTCTGTATGTATAAGAATGAATATTGGAAATATCACCGCGGAGTATATGAAATTTTGAAATCTAATTAAGGGAAATGTTAATCTGCGTAAAAGACATTGTCGGCTCCAATAAAGTAAGCGCAAAAATGTGACGTCATTTATTATTTTAGATCTCAATAAGTCTAAAAGCCACTTCATTTTTAAACGAGAAATTTATGTCTTTAGGGGTTGAAACGAAAAGTAAAAAGAAAATAAGTTTGGGTTCTTAAAAACCCGAAGCGTAGTAAAATCACTAAAGGGTAAATATTATTTTAACAAATTATCGTATTAATTTTCAGGTTTCCATATTTCGCCGAGATTCAGCAAAATGTTTCCGGAATCATGTCTGCTAATCGTGGTCGGCGTGGTGGTTGGCGTGCTGCTAACCCTAACCGACACGATGCACGTATCTCCGCTAACGCCTGACACGTTCTTCCTGTATATGCTACCGCCAATAATCCTGGATGCTGGCTACTTTATGCCCAACCGCCTTTTCTTCGATCATCTCGGAACGATTTTACTTTTTGCCGCCGTTGGCACTATATTTAATACACTGTCGATAGGTAAGTCAATCCAAATAATGTGACACCCAAAACCCCCTACAAACGGATACATTCAAGTGGACAAAAGTCCTTATTATACTTTATAATGAACGAAGCATTGCTACTCTAAAGAAATAAAATACATCAAGAATCACTGTGCTACACTGAGAAAAATATAACAGAAAAGATTACTTTTTTAACTGTGTTTCAGATGTATATCCGTTTTCCAGTAAAAATTACTGCTTTTTAAAAGCGCAGCCGTTTGTGCAATATAGGAAAAATTACCGTGTTTCCAAACATTTTGCAATGTTTTACTAAATTTTTCCTAAATTGTACAAACAATTAAGGTTCCAGCACAGTAATTCTTAATGATTTTTTTTCAGTATACTATATTGTATAATAACTCAAGGATATGTGCACATTTACAATATTGCTTACAACATAATATAATATTAAAAAAAAAAAAAAATAAATGTCATCATGGAATAGAACTTTTTATCTCACAGTTACTAATCGCACCCTTTACGACCACTTGGAAATATAGGTCGTGCGAATATCCATGACTGGAAAAATTTTAAACAAAAATCAATGTTAATCTGTATATTAAATCGGAGAAGAAAAATATACAAAAATATTACATCGTGTGATGACTGTGACGTAAAATATATGTTTTTTAGTCGTTATAACTATTGCTAGTAATGCTAGTTATAACTGTAATTACAGTATTAGAACTATTGCCTAATTCTGATTTTTATATTATCAGTAATATCATATAGTATTATAACTATTTGTCAGATTTTTCTCTCAGCGTATAGACGATTAGTTAATTTGACTATTTTTGCAGTTATGTCTATGTCTTGTTGCAGCATTAACTTTGCAATGTAAATAAATCGTGAAGCTCGAATTCCTTAATCAAATCCAGTGATTTATCGACAGCGACTTTTATACCTTTCCCAAACCAAATTAGAGACTCATTTATTTACCTCCCTTTGATCTTATAATGCTTGAAAATCATATCACGTCTAAATTGAATTGTTTTAATGTAATTACGGAAGCTGTTAATATTGCAAACAACGAAGATCCTATTTTAATGGGTAATATATTCAGTTGGTGCTGCAAGAAACGTCCGAATATTGCAGTTCATTAAAAAAACTTGAACAGATTCAACTGCTAAAAAATCAATAAGAAACTCAATATATTTTTATTAAATTCATAATCAATTGTAACCGTATTAAGAGTTATTTATATTAATTTATATTAATATTCAATTCATTTTATGGTGGCATAAATTAAATCTGTATTAATATTAATGCATCAATATTAGTGTGCCATTTATTTTCTCTGGATAAAGATTGTAAAATAAGACACTACTGTATTTCTTGGTAATTTTATTTATATATTTAATTTATATTCATAAAATATTTCAACAATATTATTTGCTAATAAAAAAGTATATAATATTGTAGATAAAACAGAAACAGGGTTGTTAATTATTTAAAAATTTAATTTCGTAGTTATTTTTTAAGTATTACTGAAGTAAAACTTTTTACAGGAAAGGTAAATCCACTAGTAGTCAATTGCAGGTGTAACGAAATGACAATATTAATCACTTATACGGATATTACACCTTATCACTAGAGTATTAACCGATTTAAATTGTTGACTTTTTCTTAATTACAAGTCTTATATAGATTGTTAAATTAATCCCACATTTACTTCTTTTCCTTTATTGATCCTGTTACGTCATGTAGTTCGTCCTTCAACTTCAAAACCGACGAAAAATTGACATGGTTTAAATTCTGTTCTATTATTTTTATAACAGACTGAGATATACACCTCAACTGAAAATGTACTGATTCAATTGAAAAAGTGCAAATCATTATTTTTCGCTTCCTTTTCAATGTTTTTTTTTTGTATAAATTAATGGTGCCTGCAATTAGCAAGCAGTTTAAACGAGTCGAGAAAATAATTTTAAACAGCAACACTGGCGTATACAAAATGTGTATGTAAGGCGTGTAGAGCACGTTCTATTTTTGAAAGATTTATGCGCATAAAGTGCGCACATCAACAATTGTTTGCTTTTCAAGTCACTTTGCTAGGTAATTATGATTTCCATCAATAACCTGACCGGCGCTTTATCGCAGTTAATCCCTGCTAATTTGATTGTCTAACGATAGCCGCGAATGCTTTTTCCCACATTTCCGTCATTATTTTTAATTATTATGAAGAATCAGCTTCGCGAGCTTTCCTTGCAAGCAAATAAATCGTTGCTTTTAAACATTTTTTCGCAATTCGCCTAGAATATTTTGTTTAATATTAAATTTTATGTTTATAATATTTATAAAATGTGATATAGTGTTCATTCTTTTTGTTTAACTAGATGGAATCGGGTTATGGTAAACAGAAAATATTTAATTAAAGAGATGGATTCACTTAACCTAAATTATAGGTTATGAAAAGACATATTGGCATTTATAAGGCGTATGAGCGTTAAATTAAAATTTTACTGAATAGAGTCGAATAAGAAAATGATATTCTGTTTGGAATAATAAAATCATTTTCTGTACCATTAAAGTATTAAAAAAATATTACCAGAATAAATAAAAATAATAATAATAGAAGTAATGATATTAATAAGCTATTAATTGTTGCATTCTCGTTTACAATCAAACCTGAAATAACGTAAAAAATATGTAAAATATTTTTATTTATTATCAGAAATAACTTTAAATAAAATATATTACATTGTTACATAATAATCTCTTTAATATGACGTCACATTCTATCGTTTGAAATTTTTATTATAAAAAATTATTAATTTATTAAATTTTTATTGGAAACGAGAAAAGTTCAAATACATGCCGAGCTTTAATAAAATTGGCATACAGCACATTCTTGTGGTATTATATAATGCCAAACAATATATTATTTAACAATAAATTAATATGCATGTAAGGTATTATAAATATTATTTGTTGGTATTGATCGTTCTGGGTGTTTAAATATTTCAAAAAAAAAAAAAATATATTTTTAGAAAAACAGATGCCGAACAAAAATTTAATATTAATAACGAATCGTTAATTTTTATTAACTTTCTTTTCTCCTATCGAATCAACCCTTAAAAATAACCAGTAAAATAAGTTTTAATTCCAACTTTTTTACAGTGCATTTTCAACTTTTACAATTATCTTGCCAACAGTTTGCTTTTGTAGCATACATTTTTTTTTAAAAAAAAACATCCATTATTTTGTTAATTATTAACAGGTGTCTCTTGGCGGGACACTGAAAATTTGAACTTCCGCAAACAGAGATATTTCTACTCGGACATAAATTACGAAGATTTACTGAATTGAAAATCATTGCTCGAAAATTGAAATGCGTAAATTGTTCTATCTATGAATGATAATGTATCATATGTTGTCAGCCGGCAATTATTTACGTATTGCCGAAGAAAAATGCTTTTTGTTTTTCTTGTCAAGTTGCGCGACAGGGGCGCTTCATCTGGATGCCGATTTATTATATGTTCATTCAATCGTTAATGCCGTTTATGTAACGCACGTTATTACAATCGGATTATCGCTTATTGGTATGGGCCGCACTTTTGTTATTCGAATGTTATTCTTCGCGTAAGATGCACGTAAGTTACGTGTTACGTATTTGACATAACGGTTCAATGATGACCGGTTAGTGGGAATAATGTCCATTCACAGTCTGTCGACTTTCAAGGAAGAAATGAAAAGAGAATTACATGCCACTTTTGTTCCTTTATTTGTTTGTCTGCTTTCCTTTGTTTACTTACTTTTTATTCGGCTTTGACTAATTATTGGACGTACTTATACTCTTCATTAAACTATTGTAGTCGATAATGTCATTTATACACTGAGAGAAATTTATGAATAGTTGTCACAATATTGTATAACAGCTCTGGATTATGTGAGCTTTTATAGTATTCCTTATAATAAAATGTTATAACATTTATGACATATATTTTAAACATATAAAAGAAAAAAGTGTCATTATCAAATAATAGAAGTTACGAATATATATATATATATATATATATATATATATATATATATATTAAGGCTCAAATTTTTAAGTGGTGATAAAGGGTGCAACTGATAAACGTGTGGTGACGAGTTCTATTCCTTGATTACATGTATTTCCCATATTTTTTTTTAAATTTTACATAACAATATAAGAAATACCATAAATTCTTGTCTGCATATACAAAGATACATAAGTTTTCATTGAATTTCAATTGATTTAAGTTGAAATGAGTCCTTTAAAGCATTCCTTTCTTCGTTAAACGATAAAATATTTTAAAATAGTTACATATTCTCAATGGAAATTCGAATGTACTAATAAATTTTACATTTATAAGTATGTAACAATATTTTAATTATAATTGAAGAATTAACAATATCTAAGTGGTAAAGTTATGCTTATGTTTTATCTCTAGTAATGACAAGTATTATTTCCTGCAAAGATGACTGCAGTTTACTTTTAATGTTTTATACTCGTACATTACTGATATTAAAAAATCGGTGACAAAAAATGCACACGTTACGTACATGAATATTAATCAAGTACTTTGAAGTTGGCAATAACTTTTTTTCTCTATTAAATGCTTCTTAATTTGTTCATATGTTTAAAAATGTACGATTAAAAAAATTTATAGTCTTTTATATTTAAAGTTTAACAAAATATAAATAATTTACAAGAATTCATTTAATTTATAAAGTATAAACATCAAAATGTTTTAGCTCTTTGAAAAGAATATTCGTCGGAAGTATATTTATACATAAATTCATGATGTTTGAACAAACAAAGTAAGTCTTAGACGTAAAGAAATTGGACCAAAGAAAAGCCAACAATTAGTGAAACTGTTACGTCTTGAAAGAAGCTTTAAATTAAATCGTTGTCATTCTCTTTATTCGCATTCTATTAACAAATGATTACTCTCAGAGTTACCTCAATTCGCAGATTATCGTAGATTACACTCAGAGAAAAAATTTATTATTTTTAAATAAATATACTTTGAAACAAATAAATTCTATCATTTGTATACGAACCTAATAAATATTTATTTGATTTAAATAAAAATATATTATTGAATGTATTT
>JABFPN010005979.1:0-12230 GCA_022817305.1 Leptoteleia sp. ZL-2020
TATGATTTTATATATTAATTCGCGGAGTAAAATGAACTCCACGAATATTTGTTTCAATCACATTTTCAGTTATGTTCACCAACTAACGTATTTGAATGTATTTTCAAGACATAGTGTAAATCAAGTATCTCGCGGAGTAAATTAAAACTCCACGAATACTTGTTTGAATCGCTTTTTCAGTTAATTCTAATAATTGATGGCAAATCCAATATGGAGTAGATTCTACCTATTACATTCATTCCGATCAAACTAATCTCACTTGACGTTACTGAATATATTTTAACTCCACGGTGGAGTTAATTGTAATCCGAATATTTTTTTCAGTGTATCCTGCAAACTTCGTTCCTCAAGTAAGCGTCAGATTCAGCCCGCCGACCTTAACGGAAACGATAAAAAAAAATAAATAAAAGAGAAAGAAAGAAAAAAAAATACTTTTGACCGACAATTGTTAAGCCGCAAAGCAATTTCCATTAACACGCCTGACGTAAACATTGAGAGCATTTTGCGCGCAAATACGCGCAAGAAGAATGTAGTCTAATTTATTTCGCATACAGTGAGAAAAATATGCGTTGGTAATATAACCAATACGAATTTAATTATCTTTTTCTGATAACGGTAACCAAGAATTAGGTTAAAATAATCATTATTGTATACACTGAGAAAAATATGATAGAGTAAAGTACGATTTGTGTGATAGGACTTTCGGGAAAGAGTTGGAATAAAAATTATTACACTGTATGTAAAAATGGGGACAAATGACATCTTCTTGCCATACGTAATATAGAGTTTAATAGAGATTATGAGATAAAGAATAATTTGTATTATACTGGATCATAATAATTTGTACAGATCCCACAACCTTTTTTTAAAATATGCACTACACATGACAAGGAGATGTCATTTGTCCCCATTTTTACTTACAGTATAATCATTTTTATCCCAACTTTTTTCTCAGTGTATGTAAAACTTGTAATACTTACGTTTATACTAGCAAAACTTGAAAAACTACTATGCCAAGTTAGTAAAAAGTGCGTCAACAAATTGATACGTTTTAACTTACGATTTAGTAATTTCTCAAATTTTACAATTATCTAACCAATTTACTAACAATTCCGGTAATTTTTATTAATCTTTTCTCTCCGTGTACTTTTTTCCCTCAACGCAGCGCTGCTTTGTAGTGCAACGGGTGTGTGGATGTAGGGGAAGGGGGGGAGGGAGGTGGGGGGAAGCACGACAAAGGGTAGGGAGGTTTGTGTTGGGTCGTGGTGCGCGCGTAACAATCGTTAGAAGAACAGTCGGGTACGTTATATTACAGCAGTCAAATAGTTCCCTCGAAAATAGCATAATTTGCAGTAACACGAGTCTCGAAGGATCGCCGGGTATGTCGCACGTATTCGCCGGGGCGGTCGGAATTCGCGCGCAAATTCGTCGACCTTCATGATCAACTGGGGGATTCCGGGGGCGTCGAACCGGCGCAGTTCAATTTTATCGCGGCATCGTACCTCGTCGGCCGGGATTTTCTTCGAATGGACCGACGTCATCTGCAAAATTTCCTGATCGCGCCCTTGATTCATATTTGGCTGTTCCGTGGCACAAAAGGGTCCTCGCGGTTATTGCGCCAGATTCAATTTTGCCACAGCCGCGGCTGCCTTGAATTTCCAATAAATGTAAATATTCCTGACTGCCGTCGTGATCGAAGTGTTTAGGCGGAAAAAAGTCCCGCGCCTCGCCCATTGTTCATTAAAATCAAATCAAATCGAAGCGCACGGGCGGAATTTTTCGTCCTTGTTGGATTGGCGCTTTCTGAGAGTGCATTTTACGGCAATTGGTTTTGCTGTAACGCAGTGTAAACTGTTCTAAATAGGGTGCACTCGTGAATAATTAACGAATCGGCTGGTATTGTTGAGATATACAGGGAGAAAGATGCAATTAAAATGACTAACGTGCTAGCAGTGTGGACATCCGCTTGAAACAAATGATAAATTACTATTTTGAGCCATGTTATTCCAATTAATTTTTCTAAAGTAATAAGAAAGCTAGTATAAATCAGCTCGATAAGGTTCATTTTTATGAAAATATTTATTACGGTTTTTTTTTTGCATTTATAAGGACGAAACTTTTTGCAAATTAATAAATTTATAAAAATGTTTGTAATCGATTTGCTGAGAATTTTTAAATCTGAACAAAAGGGTTTACAATTTCTAATTGTTCATTTTAGGTGTACATTTTCGGATTTAAATTGCTCAAAAATACTTGCAATTAAAAAATCAAAATAAGCTCTACGATTAATCTCGCGATTACAGAATCTCGTCCAATTCATGTTGACTGAAAGTTTATTTATAATTTATTTTTCTGTTTTAATTCCTTGGATTGTGTTGTATTTCGCTAATAGAAATGGAAAACCTAAAAAAAAAAAATTTATTTTCACTGCGAACATTTCTATTGTTGCGGTTATTTACTATACAACACAATATTCCCTCATAATTATATTAATAATTTACGCAAGTAACAAAATACCTCTTTCCACGTATACGCTCGTTATTTAGTCGGTAATAATGAGCGAATTTTAATTACATCGCAAATTAATCTATATTCATAAATGAAAGCTTTTCAGTTTTATTCAGACTAATGCTGCCATTACAAGTGTGGCATTAATGTCCAGGTATTTATTAATAAGTATACTTTCTGGATTCATACCATAAAATACTCCAAGATTTTTACTTCTTGACGAAGTACGTATAGTGCGATTCATTATACGATCAGGTCTTCTACTCAACAAGATTCAAATGTACTATACCCCATTATAAGAGCAGCAATAAACATTGTTTTCAGAAGGGACTATGAGTCTCGTTTAATATTGGCTTCGTAAGATGTTAATCTTGCAAAAAAATAATGTAGCGAGTACAAATAAATTCACTTTCATGCAGTTAAATAGTTTACATGCAATGGACATAAAAAAGTGATATTTGTAATAATCATTGCAATGAAAAAGATTCGCTAAAAATTCATTTTCATTATTTACGTTTTATAAATTTAATTGTTATTAATCTATTAAAAAAAAAAGATAATTTTTGTATTAAAAAAAAATATTTTTTCAACATTTACAAAGAATGTTTTAGATTTTTCCATTTGCCCTGCAGATTGAAATATATAATCTACACACCTGCCATCCATAATGTACGAATTATTTGTCATGTCTTACGGCGTCAACAGCATTGTACACTAGATTAAAAAAACCGCCTTTAGAAAACACCTTTTTCTTTTGTTCACGAGCGCTTTCTTCGAATGAATAGTTTCGTTTCGTAACGCATTCTTCTTTGTGATCGTTGTGAACTTCTAAACAATATTTTTGCCAACTTTAAAAAGATCGTAATATCTAAAGGATTTATGTGTGATAAATAAAAAAAAAATATTAACCGTAATTATTTAAATTCGTAATTCCATAAAATTACGATAAATGTTCATCTAACTTTAATATCATTTCGCAGAATTAATTGTTTCTGAAATTCCATTAAAATTTGAGATCTATTTTATTTCTTTCTTTCACCGGTATTAAGCTTATTATTTAAATTTCAATTATTATTTTTGATTTTAAAATTCAAATTATGATTTAAACAAAAACTGAGCGTAAATGAAAATTAACGTTGCATCTATCGAGAATCTAAATTGTTGATTCTCCTTGCAGGTTAATAATGCGTAAAATAATGAGCAACACCGGTATAAGCGGATACATAATTACAGAGATCCAAGAATTCTCGGCGGGTAGATCTTATTCGAGATTTTTTAATTTTGTTAAAACTGCACTAATATTTATCAAACTGATAAATATTATTGATTAAATTTTGATCAAATTGTTCAAAATATTTGATCACACATTTCTTGTTTATTTGGTCAGATTTTCGGAACAAGCTAGAATCATACTTTGATATACATCACTTTTCCGACAAACTTTTGGACAATAATTTTGGCCAAAATTTGACGAAATATTTTATAAAGTTCAAGAATCTTGAGCAAGGTCGTAATGTTTTACGTCTTACATTTCTACCATGGAAAGTTCGGTAATTTAAACTATATTTTTTTTGTTCTCAGTGTACGTGACTTGCTTTATCCAAACAAAGTACATTATGTCCAAGTATAAAATCTGATATTTTATAATATCAAATATTGAATTATATTTTGAATTAAAAATTACAGTATTATCTGATTTATTTTGTCTAGTGCAGTGTAGGACTTTAGGGAAGGGTTGGTTGTCCGTTGAAATATATGACTTGCCCGAGAAGTAGACAATGCAATCCCTAGGCAAATTTGCTCTGCGATCAGATGACTCACTTGCTGGATGTAGACGGCGCCTCATTTAGCGTCATTTCAATGATAGTTTGCAGGGGGATCACATTTTAACATGGCTTTGAAAAACCAACATCTATTCATTTGTTCCCGTAACACAGTGCAGTCAAACTAGGGAAGAAATTCAAAATCTATAGTTAACCTTTGTCGGGTTAACCAAAATCACCGTTGCCTTTACCACAGTAATTACCAGCTTTGCGGTACCGAACGCATTCCGCTATCATTGCGAAAACAATTATTTCGCTTTAAAACCTTTTTACTTCAGCAATTTATTTACAATTTTTTTAAATTATTTAAATCGACTGTTTTATTGTAAAATTAGTGTTGTTATTGTAATGTCAGATTAATTTGATTTGATGTGGTGGAGTGGAACGTATGTGTATATTATTATTTCAAATGAATATTAATTCATACAAATAGTATTATGGTATACATGGTATTAGGGTGCGAATAGCATTATGGTTCAAATAGTATTAGGGTACAAGTAGTATTAAGGTACAATAGTATTTTCAAATAGAAAGAGTACAAAAATATTATTGAACAATGTTTTTTTTATTAAGTAAATTAAAAGTAAATTAAAAAGTTGCCAGAGCTTATGAGCAGGTTGATCATTATTGTCTGCTTTTAAACAATAATTATCGACAAACTGATACGTTCTGCTAACTAACTAACCACTATACTGACACGTCATTAATTTTGATTAGATTACTTTTTTTTCTATACGTTTAAATTGGTTCGATTTCTTAATCTTGACGTGGAAAATTATAATATTATTCGAAGCGTGAAACCAAATTTTGGAGCATATTAAATATGTTCCACGCCGCTCTATTGACCCAGAATCGCTGACAGTCTCCGACTGATGTACATGCAATTCATATTAAATGGTGGTTTGCACTGAATACGTTCACGTTGAAAGCATATAGCCGTCGGCTTCAACCAAGATTACAATAGGCGCACGCAGTAAAAGAACTTACACGCCGGAATGCAGCTTGCCTCGCACGAAGAAAAAACAAACTAATGTCTGAATTTCAATTTTTAAAGTGAATAATTACCGAGTAGTGCTATGCGGTCACACAAAAAGCATCGCAAAACGAATCGCAGATTTATCTTCTCACGAGCGCGACGCTTTTTCATAATTTTCGGCAACGTGCAAAATTTATACGGAAATTAATGACTCGTGCCAAAACGCAAGTGGGCAAGTGGGACACATAAAAGAAATTAGTTATCAATATTAGCTGCATTATTTAGTTATTTCAAGCGTTGCAAGTGCGAGTGAATCTATCAAATTTACTTGCGGTTGAATAAAGTAAAAATAAACAAAAGAATAATAAAGATTAGAACAATAAATTTTAAAATTTACGTTCGGTTAATTCAAGAACAATTAGTCAGTGATAAGTTTAATTTATTGTTATTATTCTTTTTTTTTACTTTAAATTCTTTTTTCAAGAGGAATATAGAATTAAATAACAAAAGAGTTAATTAGGGTGAATTATAGGATACGTAACAAATTAAAAAATATTATTAATGCAATACAACCAAACTGTTTTGTTTGCATTTACGTAATCCAAATAATTATTATTAACTATAAGGTCTTTACTTCAAGTGCCATTAGTACTAATTATACAGTGGAAAATAAGCTCAAACAATTAATTACTCGAGCTACATTTGATGGATAATATTTCGCTGAAAAGTGTCTTTAATTTATTTATGTTTGATGCTTTTTGAATAACCAATGAAAATGCGGAAGTTGGCTGGATCTAAATGAGAAATCGATAATAGACAGTGATGAATACTTGACTAGAAGTAAATTGCTGAAGAAGACCTCAACGAGAGATTATTACATTCGTTTTGAAAAGTTCGATTGAAATCTTAATGAGGGAGCAGCAATCGCGGGATTTTCTTTGAAAGCGGATGTTTTACGGTTCATAATTTCCTCATAGAAGACGTTAGACGCCGGAACTCAATTATAAAGCGTTTATTCGGTTTCGAATTTCAGCTAATGAGCCAAAGCAAAAGACCATTCTCCTCGATTTCTGCCTAGTCGAACTAAGCAAATTTTCGTCTTATTGCTAATATATTTGTCAGCCGGGTATTTCCAATGTGCTCAGAAGATTAATTTACTCACTGACAAACAACGAAGGCCTCGTCAAAGGACTTTTGTCCCAAAAACAACGTCGACCTATTAATCGTCGAGTAATCTATTAAGGGAGTTAAAATACATCTGATGCGATGTTGTGAAGGAATTCCCGGTAAACGCAAACGCAGATTTTCAAAACCGCGCTCGATAACGATTCCAATTTTTCGGGTTTCAGTATTTGATCGGACACGTTTTTCGGAAAACCGAAATTGGAAAAACAGATTAGGGGAACTAGGTGCATCGGTTCGTTACCACATATGCGCGCAAAGCTCTGTCTGCGTGATATCAACGGTATCCGAATATCCCAGAATAACAGAATATTTGTTTTATACGACGTTAACCAGTCACGAACTCATCGAAGAATAATATTCATATTGCTGGTTTATTAAGAAAATACTTCCTATTTAAGGCTTAGAGTACTTAAGGTATAAGTAGGGATAGGATTTCTACGATTATTTGAAGCTTATCATTAAAGCTGTCATGTTAACTGGCTGTGTTATACTGTGTACATGAACCCTTATATATAGTATACATGTACAAATGTCTTTTTATAAACTTTAAATATTAGCAACAATCTGAATTAACCTACATCTGAAGTTTGAATTGCCTACACCTATTAGTGGATTTACCCTCCTATAAGAGATTTTAATTTACCAGAAATTAAAAAGAAATCTTATATAAGAGAACTTTTCGTGGTGAGTAACGCAAATATAATGTCGAAGAGTTTTATTTCACAGTTAGAAAAAAGTTCACTTTAAGTATCTAGAATCCAGTCATCGTAAGTAGAATTTTTTGTGCAATTAAGCGAGATAAACACAATTTCGCCATTTATCAAAATTCTCGGTGAATTATTTGCATAATTGTCTCAACGAAGTCAATCAAATTACTAGAAAAGCTAATAAACGTATATATATATTTCATTCATAATATATTTGCTGACACGTGTATTTTCTTATGCATAGTAATAAATGTTCATATTTTAATCAATGCAAATGTTGGTAACGTAATTTGTTGTGGACGTAAATAACAAAATAATTAATGTCAAGTATCACAATAGCAGAAAGATCAATTAAGTTAATAACGTAATGTGACAGAAACATGACCTGACCTTGAGATACGATCTTTTCTGGATGTTTCCACTACAGGTTTTTATGTTTTGTTTATGTGTCATTCTTCAAGGTAATTTATAACGTTCTATTTTTCTTTAATAGAACTTTATTTATAATTTTATTCCAATATTTACTTCTCTAAACATTGAGGATATTGTTTATAATTTTTTTATATTAATTATTTATATATTTTGTATTAATTATTTATATATTAATGTTCGAACACGTTCATTGACAGGCCTAGACAATATCTTTGAAAAGTTATAGTAATTTTAAATAGAGCTTTTTTTCTCGGTGCACATTAAAGTAAGATAATAATAATAACAATATAATAATTTGTTAAATATTACATTTTGCTTAAAGAGTAGCAAAAAGATTATCAGTCAAAAGTTATTATCTTTATTTTTTGTCTTCTTTTGCTAATGGTTAAGTTGATTAAATCAAAGCACTTTATTTCTGGAATTACACCATTTTCATAATTAGATGTATAAAATATCCAAAACAATCTAACGTTAAAAACAAAACTGTATTAAGGCAGAATTATTGTCTAACATTAAGACTGTAGAAAGCGCGATACAGGAACGTAATTGCTATTTCGATATCATGTTCTTACCTTACGCAGAATTTAAAATTAATATTGAAAGTGAATAAAAACTTATATTTGTGTATATATATTATTTTCCATAATTAATAATATACTATTAAATATAATAATTAATTGTGAAGATATAAATTTTTGATTTTACGAAAATGATTAAAATTGATTTACTTTTATAATTTGTTTTATGACATTTTAACCAGAATTTTCCTTGATATGCACTTATTATGTAGTATTATTTTACGTCCACAAAAATGTGCAACACGTACAGTGATAAGTAGATCCATGATTTAATTCTTCTCTGCTTAAATTCAAAATAATGAAAATTTGAAATAATCTTGTATAATTCATATATAACAAAGTCGGAAAATGTTATGGCAACTTTTTGAGACAGAAATGAAACTGAAAAGCTATACTTTATTACTTTAATATAAATATACACCAGAGAGTATTTAATTTTCAAAGGATAATTGTCGTCCTTAAAAAAGCCATATAAAATTTTCACTATAACCTAGATGGGTAAATCATAGTACCATTAAATGCCCTTATAAAAATCTTAACCCTTTTAAGTGGGGTATCCTTAGTTTTATAGTTTCTATTGTTTACTGTAGTTTGAGCCCCTGTTTGTTGTGTTTACTGTCACTGAGCTCCAAGGGGTAAGCTCACTATGAAATCACCATGCTTCAAAGGGTTCATGAAATTGAAGTGGATAAATCTTAACTGCATCCTTAATTATAACTCTGGAATTGCCTCACCAAAACCGGAATATGGGTCCTTCATTGATTTATAACGGGGATTCCACTTTCGGAGTTTCACGAAAACATTGCCTTATTCTCCCTAATATGCATTATTTAAACAGTCTTGACTTAAAAAGTTTATGCTATAAAATTTTAATTTTATATGAAAATAACATACAAATAACAATATTTAATAAAGTCATGATAGAGAAGTATTTACTAATGAGACCTTTATTAAGGGGATCTTAGATATTCCTATTTTCTCAAAAACGAGTGCAATTTAGGAAGGCCTAATAAAGTCCTTCCAAGACGTCCCTTCTCCAGAACCTTAAATTCCTCTGATAACTTATGCTGAACAACAATCTCAGTAGGCCCTGATAAGGTAAAACAATTTTGGAATAAATTTAAGTGCCCTAAAATGTTTTGAGTATTAGTAATTTATATGGTTTCAAAATACTAATTTAGTGCAATGAAAACTTTAAAGCTTGGAAACCCACATAGATACTATTCACATTATTGATCATTTGTTATAGTAAATCGTGAAAGGATATCAAGGATATTAAAATATTTTTCTTATTTTGATTTTAAAATACAGCATATATAATAAATGATATATTGTTAATAAATTTTCTGGTAAGAAAATTACAATTTTAGTATTATAAGGTCGTTTTTTAACAAGCATATAAAATTAAAGTTGAAGATATAATATTGTATGAAAAGGATTTGCGACATACTCAACGTACTCTAAAGCGCCAGCTATAATGGTTATAGCTTATTCAGTTTAGACCAACATTTATAATACCTGCACGGCGATAATAGTGTTGCATGTCAGACTGAATTTTCGTCAATCAAATCTTGTCCAACGCTAAGATTAGATTAGCGAAACTAGTAGTTGTGTAGTTAGCGACAGACAATGTGTTACATATTAATCGTGCAATTGTCGCCATTTCAAACAATTTATCATTACGTAACCGCCAACAATAACACCGCCAATTCTTATCATAAAACAATATTTTTAACGTTGAATTTAGCGTGCTCGGCAAAGTCTCGGGTTGTTACGCGGAGAAAAATATGTAAAATTCATCATTTGCTTAACGGAAGGCATTACCGAAATTACAACATTTCATTTATTTTCCCTCATCAGTAAAGACCGCAACAAATGCAGGAGTTAATTGGAGTTTCAGTTTTTCCGCGTACCGTAACTTCATGATAAATTAGTATTTTCCATAAGTGGTACGCGTTTTGAAATCCGCCACATTTTACCGACAATGTTTCCCGTAATTTTTCTCACGAACAAATGACATATAATCTCATTTCTTTCGGAAATTTCGTCTTCTAATAATAATAATATTTAAAATCACACTGAACTGTACACAAATATCTCATCATAAATGAAATCGAGAATAAAACAACTATGCATTTAAAGTATTCCTTATAATATAATATAGTAAAAGTCATAAAATATATTTTAAGAAATATTAGACAAAATATTTCATTGTCAAGTATATTGTTAAGTATAAATATTTCAAATTTATTTGTATAATATTAAATTTTGTTTTCCATATATAGGTTGTAATTTGTCAAACAACATTTCTCTCCGTGCACCACTTAAATCTAGTATTTCGAGAAAACTTTTAGAAACGGACAAACTGTAGCGCCATCGAACGACCAACATACGTTCAAATAGTAATATACACAGAAGCAAATTTACATACTATGTACCAATAGTCGGGTTATCGGAATCCACGGACAATTCGGACAGTCAAAGTGTGGTCCACGCTTCAATTACAATCTTTCAAATCGGGGTCCCAATTTATATGCAATCGCATTAAATTGTTCTTTGGTGGTCTCTTCCGGCCTGAGTGGTTGGTAACTTGATTTAGCGGCTCACTTCGGAACTTTGCCACTTTATCTTGCACCTTTGTCTGGTTTTGTATGTGCTATATGCGTCGTTTTGTATGTGCTATGTACGTCGCGAGTGAGTGGCAGCAACGGACCAATTGATTCCTTTTCTCATGCGCCACTTTTGCAGGGTCTTGATGCGCGTCTTTCTGTTCGCAAATATTCTCGTCGCAATGCCGCGATAGTTCGTCAAACGGAAGAGTAGGTCCCGAAGGACGACGGTAGGGGGGAGGAGGGGGTTGGGGGGGTTCACGACGACATGGCAGCTGTGTGTTTCCAGTACGGAAACTGTGCGCGCTATCTGAACGTCCCCGTGGGACTTTAGAGAGATATTTGTTTCCGAAACTGCGTGCCGTGGCATCTTTGTCACAACGAAACAAAGATCGATGACAATGCCGCCTTTAACTTGGCCCTCTCAACTTTGGCCACCATTTAGTCAATATAACGCCAATCGTGATAGAATAACCCGAAAACTTCGTTTAAGTTGATATTATGTTGATCGATCATGAGCAATATATATATATATATATATATGTATGAATGTTCACGGTACGTCGACCACAATGTAAAGTTAGTTTACTATATGCGCAAAATAGATTATTGTAACAATGATCTAGATTGTTAATATTCTTATACGGAACGGGCGATTTGAATTATTCAATTTGGGTTAAAATGTATTTTCCGGTGGTGGTATGATAAATTTCATTGAGTTAGATAATAGGCTATAAGAATTCATGAAAATGAAATGGGTATGGAATATGAATATTTCGCAACGAGAGCGCGAAAATTAAGCTTAATTAGTGGGAAGAAAGTGGTTGCTTCTTGACTTATGAAAAATCAATGTAACTCTTCATGAGAAAGCAGGCTTTTTTTCTTTTAAATGGACCGAGTAAAAGACGATGCATAAAAAGCGTGTCCTAAGGTGAATATGATATTTGAGTTGTCATGAAAGTAAAATATGTTGATAGTCAAAAGGACTACCAAGTGGTTTTATTTTTAGGTGAATGCAGAATATTGTACGACTGAGGTTGAAAGTTTAGACTTATTCGCCTTCGACTGGGGTTTCGGTAACCTTATCTGTAATCCGAAAATCTTCTTGGATATTTTCAGAAAAAAAAAGTGCAAAGAATGTAATATCATTTTCGCCCCTATTTAATGGACAGAAACGTAGTCAATTTCAGGACATTGAGGAAAAGTATACTTTTCCTCCCAAGAGAAGAAAAGTAGTGACGCTACAAAACCCTTTTATGGTTATATGTACTACGCACTATACAGCTACGAATTCGAAAAATGGATAACAGTTAAAAAAAAAAAAGTATACACCCAGAGAAAAAATTTATTAATTTTAAATAAATAGGTTTATTTGAAAAAATTTAGTTGTAACAAGGAAAAAATTTATTTTA
>JABFPN010005980.1:0-12230 GCA_022817305.1 Leptoteleia sp. ZL-2020
CAAAAGTAAATATAAACGTCTTAACTAATGGCAATTTCTTAGGTGGAACTAGGGCTACACCCCAACTTTTGGGCTGGTAAATTTCGAAATAATAGATAAAAGTGTAAAGTAAATTAACAATGAAAAAAGTTGAATAAAGAAAGTTAATTAAAACTTGATGTCAATAAATTCAATTCATAGTGTTTTAATTAGTTTTAATAGTACATATTTTTGTCTTGATTTTATTGTAGAATTTGTTAATAATAAAAGAACAATACAAATTCACAAGGATTATAGGGTAGTTTACATGGAAATAATGAGACTGAGGAATGAAATGTAAACAAAATTTGTTTTTTGCTATCGTTCCAAATGTAAACAATTTATATTTTTATTATATCCTTCATCATTTCGTTGTAAAAGTTACTTAATAAACATAGAAAATTGTTACACAGATTATTGCGAATGCCTAGATACGAGTCTTCTTATTTCCTATGTTTATTAAATTTAAATATTCAGAAAATATAAATGTAATGCATAATAATTCATATATTTTTAGATTCAAAAATATGTCCGATGAAATTATAAAATTTTCTAAAGCAAGATGTATAATGGAGCCAAGCTTTTGGGCCAAGTTTGCTGAATTAAAAATTGATAAATATAAACTCGATGACAAAGCGGAAGTTCCAATATGGGGAAGTTATATGTTAAATAACCCTGATAATAATAGATCTAATTGTTTATTTTTAGATTGTACATCCTTTAATGAGTGAGTACTGGCTTTGTTAAAATAATTTACTGAAAACTTGAGAATAAAAACTTATTAAAAATTTGGGAATAAAAAAATTATACAATTATTTTGCAGAAATGTAGACTCGACGACACATAACGCGTATGTGGCTTGTTCTGGATTTATTGTAAACACTAATACATTTGAGGTATACAAACAAATGAATTTGACAGAATTCATAGATACTTTAGGGAAACAAGTGGTTAATTCAATAATTAACGGCGATGCCTTGAAAGAGCCATGGAGACTAATGCTTTTTCTCGTCATCTCATATTCTGATTTAAAAAAGTACAAATTCCATCATTGGGCTTCGTATCCTACACCCATGAATTTACCTGAGTTACATATTAAAAAACGATTGACGATGGAAGATTTATTTACCAAAGAACAAAGAGAATATTTGCAAAAGTCGTTTTTGCAGTTAGACTGCAAAAACAGAACATACTTTTGTATTCATGTTACAGACAGTGGGAAAGGTGTTGATATAATTCCATTAAATGTAGGAGTTCAGATTATCAATTCTAATGTAAGTTACGTTTTAGTAATTTCAGTTTTTAACATTAATAAAACATTTTATCTGTTTGGTTTAATTACATTACTTTTTTACTTATATATAAATTATAATATTTTTTATTATTTTAATGTTATTATTGTACAAATAATTTTTATAACAAGTGACAATGTTTAATTAGTTTTTACTAATGTGTAACTATTTATTCATAGCAGAATAATGAAGATGTTTATTTCGCATTTTATGACACAAGTTCGAATGACGTGCCGGGCTGGAGTTTACGAAATTTATTGTGTCTTTTGTTTTGGCACTGCTCAAGCTATGTATTTAATAATGAAATACGTGTATGCGCCATCAGAGGTCAAGATTTTAATAAAGCTATGATATTCAAATTACAATCAAAAGACTATGCGGATAAAGAGGTGATCAGGAAGTCCATAGTTGAAGGGCATTTAGTCGGCTGGGTTTTAAACGATCACGGTAAAATGGGTCCAAATATTTCTGATCTATCTGATTCCCTCGATCCATCCAAGTACGTATGTACACTTTATTTTAATCGTAATTTATCTTACATTAAAGTATGAAATTCACATTTCATCATATATACTATCTTACTTATTACCAAAATTTTTGTCGAACAAAAAATAATTTTTAGTAAGTTAACTATAATTGTTGAGAGAAAATTTAAATGGTATTTGAAAGTATTAATTGAATTTAAAGTTTAGATTTTATAATAATAAAATATTGGTATTGCGCTTGAATATCCATTTCTAATAGTGTCTGATGACAAATATATCAAAATAAATCAATTTATATTTCTTAATTTTAATTGCAGATTAGCAGATCGATCTGTGACATTGAATTTAAAATTGATGAAATGGCGTTTAGTGCCCGAATTAAATTTAGATGCTGTCAGTTCTTTGCGCTGTTTACTCTTGGGAGCTGGAACATTGGGCTGCTCAGTAGCAAGAGTTCTTTTAGGATGGGGTGTAACCAACATTACATTGGTTGATAATTCTATTGTTTCCCACAGTAATACTGTAAGGCAAACTTTGTACACTTATCAACATGCTGTTGAGAAAAGATACAAAGCGGAAGCTGCTAAAGAAGCTTTACTTGCGATACATCCAAACTTGGTAATAATGAAATTCTTTCACTTTTATATTTTAATAATGACCTAGTGAAAACTTACGAAAAACGGATAGAAATGATTTCAAATTAAAAATATAATAAAAATCTACAAATAAATCAAACTGAAAATAATACGTAAAATATACATTTTTTATTAGTTTTTCGGTTTTTCCTTTATACAAATTGTTAAAAAAATCGTGCACTACAACATAAAAGTAGATAATTATTGCACAATACTGATTTACGTTCATTCAGTTGAATAATCCTTTTAAGGAAAATTGAGAACTTATCCATTAAATGTTTAAAGTTTGTTTGTTATGTTTAGAAAGTTGATGGAGTGGTATTACAAATTCCAATGCCAGGGCATGTCATAAGTTCAAGTCTAATCGAATCAACAAAAGAATCGATTAAAAAATTAGAGGAATTGTTTTCCCAACACGATGTTGTGTTTTTGTTGTTGGACTCGAGGGAAGCTAGATGGTTGCCAACTGTGTTATGCTCAGCTTATGATAAAATAGCTATAAATGCTGCATTAGGTTTTGATTCATATACTGTCCAAAGGCATGGAACCAGAAATCATTTAACAGCATCACCGCCAGATTTAACAATACAAAATCCGGTCGGCAAAGATCTTGGATGTTATTTTTGCAATGATGTAACTCAACCTGGAAATGTAAGTTTTCTTTTATAAATTAAACATTTATAATTATTTATTGTGCAGTTTTAATGGATATAAAAAGTTTCTATCGGTATTTTAAAATTTGCCTATCATTGTGAAATATATTTTTTAGACGAATTGTATGAAATTGCATGTAATTATTAAATATAATTTTATTTTAAAAATGTATTATTAAAATTAATTGATACTTTCAAAATTACAAACAGAATAAGTATACATATTTTTAATTATAAAATGTATTTTATTTTTTAGTCTCAAGTAGATAGGACATTAGACCAACAATGTACAGTCAGTAGACCTGGATTATCCAACATAGCGGCAGGATTAGCTGTTGAGTTACTCATTTCATTGATACAGCATCCACGAAGGTAATAATAGAAATACATTTAATAATAACTATTCTATTATTTGATATTAATTAATTATGATATAAAATATAAAATATTATATTAATGACAAGTAAGTAATTGTTAATTGTTTTTTAATCTTTAAATCTTTAAAATTAAAAATTTAAAATAAACTACTCAATACTAAGAAAGAAAATAAATGTGAATGGATTGTAAAGATGAAGAAAACTGTACGCGTTGATTATGATTGAAAAATCATAAAAAAATATACTTATTTTTTAATTAATTTTTGATTCGTTATCACTAATCTTTTAATAACATTGAACACACTAGTTTACAAAATCGTAGTTTTCACCATTCAAAATTTTCTATAAATCTATTTAAATTACATTTTTTACTAGTGCTAGAATTGTAAATTTAAAGATACTTTGACTTTCAGAATAATCTTCGCGAAATTTTTTTTAACAAAACAAAATTTAAATTTATTGAGGTTGACATTGTCACCTCAGGGCTCAGTTTATATGAATGTTTACTCAGAAACGAAGTATCGGTACGTTTATTGCTCGCACCTTCATTTATGTGTATGCAATACATTGGGACATTTCGACCGAGGTAATAGAAGATAAAATTGTACGCTAGAAACATAAAATTATGTGAAAACGTGATTTTAGAATTTATTTGACCTCTAAAACCTAAAGCTTTATTGTGTTGTAACCATCCTTTTTCAGAAAAAGAACAAAACGTCAATCAAAATACCTCAAATATGCGCAGAATCTGTCACTGTTTAATTTAATACCAGTAAGATTAGAGTCATAAAAAGAAAGGATAAAATGAATAAACAAATATTAAGATAGAGAAAATATTTGCAGATCAACCTTTTGTGTTGTAACTTTTGAGAGTTAGACAAAGGATAGTTTGACAAAGGGTAGTCAAAGTAATGGTTAGAATCATGGGCTTATAAATCTACTTTTATATTATCCTATGTTATCCCACAACTTTGTAACTGGTAATTTGACAATGGTCTATTGTTTCTACATTTGCGGCGTGAAATCAATGAACTATTTGAAATGTCTGTCAACACCTGTAAATAAGAACATCTTCGATGACATTCCAGAAAATATAATTTGGCAATTTAACTATTATTTTAGTTAAATATAACTAAATGGAATTTAATTCTCGGTTTTATTTTTAAATTGAAATGACACATAAGAATATAATTAATAATCTTTGTTAAAACAGAATTAAAATAAATTTTACCAGTTTATAGCATCATTGACACGTAACCAAATTGCTCAACAATACTACGAAGTTAATATTAGATGCTGTCTTAAATGAATCTAATAATATTTCAATGATTAATTGTTATTAAGTTTAAAGTGAAAACTTAATAGAAAAGTATGTGCTGAATTTGTTTATTAAATGCGTCATAATTTGCCTTGTTTTAGGAATGATGCCAGAGCGTTTATGAAAGATAGTCCTGATGAAGATAGTGAAAAAGAAAATTCCTTTTTTGGTCTTCTCGGAGGAATCCCTCATACGATACGTGGTTCTTTATGGAATCATGAAACACGACTGACCATAACTCATAGATTCCCCTCATGCACCGCGTGTTCTATGCCAATAATTAATGAGTATCGAACCCGCGGTTCTTCGTTCATTCTCGATGCTTGCAACCAGCCAAATTATCTTGAAAAAATTGCCGGTCTAGAAGATTTATTAAAAAGACCAGATCTTGAAGAGGTAACATCTGTTTTTTAATGTTTTCAATCAAATGACAGATTTTTTTTATTGAAGTACAGTGAATTTGTTCATTTTCAATTTTTAAGCTATTCAAAAAATCATTCTGTTTCAGCTTTGCTGTGAAATAGAATCATCGAGTGAAGATGAAAATGAGACTTCAACAATACCATAAAAAATATTTTAATGACATTGTCAAGTTTTAGCATTGAATTTTTACAGCTTACTCGACAGAAAATATATTGTTTAATATACATAAATATATTATACAATATGTTCTTTTGGGGTGTTTTTCTTTTATACAACAAATTTGATATTACGGTAGGTTAATGCAATTAAGGTATTCTCCTGCTTTTGCAATTAGCAAATAAACAGTATTCTGTCCATTTATAACATAAACTATTTACATTTTTTTATTAATTCTATCATTGTGTTTATTATATTTATAATGTTAATGTAAGCATTTTATATTCATAGAAAGTTACTATATTTTGTATAGTAATATCAAGATAACTATGTATACATAAAATAACAATTTATAACAATATAAGTTGTTGTACTATATATTAAATAATTGTTTTAGGCGAAATATTTATATTAATTTTTACGTGTTTTAATAAACATTAACAGAGTGTATGAAACAATAATCTACCAAAATGCGATTGTTATACATTTTAATACAATTAATTTAACTGTTATATATTAAGTTTAAATTATTAAATGTATTAGATTAGTAAATTTTATTATCATTTAAAATAAAATTTTATATAAACATAGTTCGTACTCATGTTCAGCTATGTTATTAAATAACATTTCTTTATATTAGTTTGGAAAGCATATTTTTTAATATAATGTTTAAACAATGAATTTTTTTTATTAAAAGTAAAAATAATATTAAATATTCCTAAGGTACGCTCTCTTGCATTGTTTTGTTACTTATGTTACGAAATAGCATGTCAACTATTCCAATTGTGACATAATAGCTTTCTCATGAATTGTTTCAATTTCTTTCACCTTGTTGTAATTGAAATTGAAGATGTTGAGATTCGTATTGCCTTATAAGGCTTATTTAAGTTTATAAATTAAAGTATAAATTATATCATTATGTAGCCCCCACTCTTTTTCAAAAGATACGAAAGTCCAGTTTCAACAGATATGATTTTGCTGTACGATGGCACTTGGTGGTTCGATAAGAAAAAATGAAAAATGACCAGTCATGCGTCATTTATAAATGTTAAGAATATGCGATTAAAACCGAATTAAATGCAAAAAGTGGGTATTTACTCACACAGTATTGTGATACACGTATATATGATTCTATGTACTATTTTATATATGTTTATTAGTATTTATTAACGTATGTATGATTCATTACACAGTGGAGAAGAAATGATTATAAAAATAATTGAAATGCACAAATCGTTGTTGAAACTTATAAAAATGTGTACTAAGTTTTGACATTATTATGTACTTTTAAGTGTTTAATAATAAAGTATTAAATATTTTTAAAATATAATGTTCAGAATCTTATAATTCAGATTTTTGAAATTTAATAATGTTTAATAATTTCGTATAATTTATACAATTGCACATTAATAATTAAAACTATAACATTTCTAACCAATTAAATCTATTAAATCTTTTCTCCATGTATACTATACAGGTGACATCTCATTGTGTTCAGAAAAATATCAAAAAAATATCATTATCAATTTTTGTTACAAATTATTAATTATTAAAACAATATTCTCAATATTAGTCTCTTAATAAAGAAAGATATAGTGAATGTGCTAAAAATTATATTAAATTAAGGTACATGTATTTAAATCGAAACTGATCTCAACTTGAATCTTCACGTAGTACTGAATTTGTATTCAATTTATGTCTGTCGTTGGCGAAATCCAATTCAGTTTTAATACCTAGATTTAATTATTACTATCATTTATTTTTTCATGTTAAAGTTCATAAATAGAATTTATATTTCTTTTAATTAAAAAAATTGTAATTGACTTCATTTACATTTAATAAATGGCATTTCAAATAATATCACAATTTGTTTACTTTAAAATGTGTATCATTTACTTTATTATATATAATGCTAATAAAAATGTTTTCCGAAGGAATTCGAAAAATGTGTTCGGAATGCATACAAGATTAACTAAAGTTATATTGGGACAGTCGTTTCCAAAATAATTTATTACGCCGTTTTATATTATTTTCAAACTATAAAAATTATTGGTTTTAATGACATAACATGTAATCAGTTCGATGATAAAATATTTAGTTTAATTTGTTAAAAATGAACATTCAAAATTAATTTGATAAAATGAGAAAATTTTCGTTGAAAAAATTACTGTAGTGCACTGCGAACGAACCTTGTCTAGCTGATTTATACAAGTTTTCCTATTATTTTAGGAAAAAGAATGTTAAGATTATTTCACTATATGAGATAAACTATGTTGACTACTTTTTATAGTTATAAGAGAATACACATAAATCATTTCGATAATAAAAACTGTGGTAATTCTTCCCACAAAAATTTCCTCAGTATATCATCCAATTCTAATCAGATTTATCCCATTTTAATACGACAATTGCAATTGTAATTTATTAATAATACTTTTTATTCAATAGTTTATGACCAATTGCAAGAGATATTTTAAGAATCAAATATATTTCTAAAATTAATATCGCACTATTTAATTTCTACTATTTTAGATTTAAATTCATACATGGAGATATGGTTTTTCTTAATCCATATATGGCCATATATGGATATGTATAGTTGATATATCGTATTAATTTATGTTATATTCCAGCCATATATGATTTACGAAAGAACGTGTAAATTTGTTTCATTTTTACTAGGGAATAGTTGTCAACATGCTGATACTTTTTACCAACTTAACCTATTAATGATTTAATTTTTTCAAGTATATCACATTATAAATGAAAAAATAATAACAAATTCGAAGAATCTAACATATTAATTATAATTACTCTTGTATTATTTTGGCACATTAAGTAAATACCATTAAAGATAAAGATTTTTGAAAACAAATCGTTTTTAATTAAATGACATTTTTTCATTAAGACATTAACAATTGTTATTTAAGAAATCTTCGTGTATTATATTTATGATAAAATTTAAAGAATTCTATCAATGTAAAATTAGCAATAGTGAATCACATTATTAGAAAATTTATAATTTAATCATATAAATTCAATTAAAAAAAATTGTTCTTTCTGCACTTTCAAGTGTACAATGTCGAACAGATCTTTATAATATAAAGTATGCCTTAAAATTAATATATTTAATTTTCTACTTGATTTTTGGTACATGATATTTGGAAGCAAGAATTAGTATAAATCAAGTCAAACTGGACTTGGAAGAACTTCCAAAAATGCATTGAAATTGAGGGAAAATATTTTTGTATAAATAGTGCATGTGACCTGTAAATAGATTTCGTTCTTTAAATCTAAACTGTTGAATACACTTTTAAAGCTGTGTCCATATTTCCATCATTTAAGATAAAATTTAGTACAACAAATGTTGTAAATGCTAATTTCCTTTAAATAAATAATTATTATATAAATAATAATATAAATTGCAAACCTCCTAAAAAGCAATAGCCAGTTTAAATGGTCCGTAATTGGATATCTTAATTTTTTAATTTGATTTCTACCTATTAGTTTTGTACGGTATGAATATTTCTTTATTTATAAATAATTGATAAATGACTAATAAGTATTGAATGCAGGGAATATAAAATACAACTAATGAGATTAAGAACTTTTTTTTATAAAATTTCACATTTAGTAATAATCAATTTCTTCGTTTATTTTTTTTCTGGCATTGAATGCATATTTTAAATATTTGTTTTAAATTTCTATATTTTAAACGTTAGTAGGAATCGAATTTTTGCTACTTTTATTACATCCAAAATCAGTGTTCTGTTAACTATATTTATTAATATACCTTGTAATTGTATTATATTTGCAACATACGTGTTTCATTTTTACTAGGGTACAAATTATGTACTATCTTTTCCATTTCCAAATAGGAAAGGTGCATTTCTTATTTTTTATCATTTTCTAAGTCCTAGGTACTATCTAGGAATTTCTCTTATCTAAAAAGTACACAAAAAGTTAATAAAAATTTAACGTACATTTTAAAATACATTTATTGACATTTTCTATCTCAATTGAATTGAGAATGTTTCTTTAATGAAATCAATGTTCTTCCGGTTATACATTTCTAATTATGTTTTGAACGTAATTCGCTAATTAGAAATAAATAAACGAAAAATTTTAAATTAAAAATGCAATGAACACCTAATTACCAGAAACAATCATTATTATTATTATTATTCATATTTCACATTTTCCCGCCACGACTCTTGCGTGTTGTAAGACATACGATATATGTTATTAGTTTCTTAAATTCCAACGCATAACAATATAATTTCCCCATAAAGTTTCGCTTTTCATAGACCTAATTTAACACTCGTGGCACCTTCTTGCGTACGAAAAAAAAGAAATAAGGAAAAAAAAGAATCTCAATAATAAAACGTACGGAAAAAGATATGCAAAAGAAAAAAAGGGACAATAAAGCGTAATTTCAATGAAATTACTTTTTATGAGAAGAGTTGCTGTACGTAAACATTAATTTAAACAAATTCTAAACTTGTTTAACTGTTTAAGTACGTAAAGTGTGTAAAGCACGTTGCATTCTTTTTAAATTTTAATTTATAATATATTTAAAGATATATATTATTAAGAAAATTATGTCCGTTCTGAGTTGGCCAGCGAGTGACATTTGACCTTAATCGCAACATCTTTTTACAGGATGAGAAGCGATAGCAGGATCTATTGGCGGTATGACGCGGGTCTCCTCGTTGGGCTCGACAGTCCTGCGCTATTTGGCCGGAGTGAGTTGGGAATTTTGCCGGAAGGGCGCGCGCGTGCGCGCGTCGGCACTCGGATGCCATGCATTCCAGCGTATACACGCGGCTCAGTGGTGGGGGAAAAGGAAACTTGGCGAGTCCTCCTCTTTCTTCTACCGTGTCAAACGCCGGTCGTCTCCGAGCTCGCATGCCATAACATTGTCCGCTAAGTTGGACGCTCGATTAGTGATCGGATGCCCTGCGAGTCGACGCGAACCGTTCGATACGCGCACGAGCCACAAGTGACAATCCCTCAACAGCGCCGCAATTGGTAAGTACGATCCTCATCCGCGTCTGTCAAGTCGCGCGGAATGTGCGCCACATCGCTCTCTCTCGCTCCCTCTAACTCTCTCCTTTTCACTCTCGCGCTCTCTCTCTCTCTCTCTTTCTATTCTCCTCGCACCCTGCGTTGTCGCGTCGCGCCGTCCTTATCCCGTCGCCTTTTTTATTTCCTTTTTTTTCGTTTGAGCGCCGCGCCGCATTCCTCTATCGATTTACACTTGGTTTCGCGTATGCCACTTGGCTCCCCTGCAAAACTTTGTCAATAAGTGTGCGCCAATTTGACGGCACCGACACCTGGCTCCCGACACTGACAGTTAGCCTCCGCGGATTGTTTACGTCGCGTACGCCGCCTCGATCCGTCTCATCGGCCGACTCACGAACGGTTCGTTTGTTGCACCGCACAATGCGTATCTCGCTTTTATTGATTTTTATAATTCCAGTTTGATATTCAGACTCGCCACGCAACATTGCATTCTTTAATATTGATCGACTGGTGTAAGATTTTTATTGCTTGTCAACCGAATCGTGCCTCCGCTTTTGTCCCGTCCGCTCGATTTTTTTTTTTTTCGATAAATAACCGCGGTTTTTGTGGCTGTTTCGCTCGCTCGTTATTATTTAAACGTAATGGCACATTTTTCTACTTTCGTTCCATCTTGACATCGAAATATATTCGTGTCAATGTCTTTTGAATGGCAGGGTGTAGTAGGCGAGAATAACGTTCGCAATTTGTAATAAGTCGAAATTTTCTTTAAAGACGTTGCATACTTGTGTTACCCCAATTGCCTCGGCCATTTATAAGGACATTATTTTTTCTTCAATACAATTTTCTTAGTTGCTTCTTTTTCTTCGACTTTTTTTGTTAACTGTTTATTTCGTTTGGAATTACGTAATGTGTTTTGTGTGATTTATTTTTAATGTATTGCTTTTTGCAATGGATTTTCCATTTATGAAAGTAAATAAATAAAAATGGAAAAGAAAGGGAATATTTTGTGGACGTGACAGTATCAAAAATGGATATTAAAAAATTGTAATGTTCCTGCAGAAAAGAACATGAGATTATTCTGAAAATGTTTGAAAATCTTTGAAAAATGGTTAATGCACAATTTTTTTAGTTTTTTATCCCTGAGTTTGAGATTTGAAAGGCAAAATCATAATACTTGTCTCTTTTATGAATAATTTTTATTTATATGTATGTCAAAAAAAAAAGTTAAGTATATGATATTTTACGAATCATTTAATTTCATGTAATTTCAATTGGTTTAATTAAGTATGTAATTTGTATCTTACAGAACTTACTTCAATTCTTGATTTACTTACTTATTACGAGGATATAAGTAATCAAATGAAACTGGTTTGAGCAAAAGAAATTAAGAGCAAATAAAGTTGGTAAATAAGTTCCATTGTTAACTATCTGATAGTAAAAACAAACTCCTCTTTTATTTAAATAAAAAGAGAAAATAAACTCTTAAGGGACATTCGCGGTGATGTAATTAAATTTTTAATTCTTTAAAATGTTATTGGTCAAGTGAGAATTAATAACTCAAATCCTCGCACGTAACAGATTTTGAAATCTTTTAGTGAAAAGTATTGCTTTTTGAAACTGTAAATTTATTATTTATATACATACACTCAGAAAAAAATATACTTACTTTAAGAAACCTGTACAAAGAAAATATTCCTATTAAAACTAATAGAAAATCTATCAAAAATAAGAATATTCAGTTAATATACAATAGATTAAGGTTTTTATATTAAAAGGAATTTCATTTTATAATAAAACTTATTTCAGATAACACTAACCAGATATTCTATTTATTATAAGAATATGTCT
>JABFPN010005981.1:0-12230 GCA_022817305.1 Leptoteleia sp. ZL-2020
CCCCCCCCCCCCCCCCCGTCCTCCTTCCACACACCTTTTCTCTATCGGTCATCCTCTCTCGTTCCTTTTCCTCGCGCGTCTCGCACGCTTTGTTTTGCACTTTCTCATCTTCTTCCTTCACCAAATTGACACGCGTGTCGCCTCATTATCAACGCCGATGCGCGAAACGACAGTAAAACCTCGCCAATTAGACTGTCGGTGCTGTCCACCATACAGCTGTAGCTTATCATTAAGATAAACTTTAGCTTATTCCAAATTTTAGGCCAACTCGAAAATTCCTTCGTCTTCAAGTTTAATGGTTATTAAGTGATGTTTAATCTTGAATGGTTGGTAATGTTACAGCGGTCAAAGAGAGGACAAAGGTCACGGCACGGGGATTGATTCCAGTAGTGATAGTGGTGACGAGGCGGCCAGAAAGCGACACAGCCTCAATCAACAGACCAACTCCTGCACGGTACAGCAGCAGCAGCAACAGCAACAAATGGTCGAGCAGCACGCGCAGTCGACGATGTACCAATTGCCACCGCCAGTCTCGGTCTCGAGTCCGCATCCCTATCACCAGGGCCACTCGGCGACCTTGAGCCATCCGCACACACCTACCCACCATATGCAGCACCACGACACCAGCAGTGAGAGCGGCGACGATAAGAGAAACCTTCATCTGCAGCTGCAGCACCATTTGCAACCGGGCCCCGCGGCCCACGGTTTGGTGCACCCGACGGCGACCTTGCCACCGCCCCCCGCCAGTTGCCCCCAGCAGAAGAGCCAGCTGGAGTATATGCACGGGTATTACAGCCCTCAGGTGAGTGACTTTCTAATTAATTTTAAATCTTAACGGGTGCAACGGAAGTGACGGAAATTGTACTGGGGAAATTTGTTGGCAATGTACAGTGGAGACCCCCTTTCGGGGCCGCGGTGCTCCCAGTTTGGGAACGCAGCCCTCCCGACGGCAGGAAGTACTTTTATACCATTTCAAGAGATTCTTAAAAGGGTATCTTAAATTCGGTTACTTTATTTCCGATTTAAAAGTATATTTACACACTTTTGGGGGGGGGTAGTAATATGGGTTCACTATAATTTCTTGGCAGCATATTTCCGTCGTTGCACGTTCCTTCGAATTACCCGACTAATTGTACAAAGTGAAAGAATTATTCCGTTACATTCAAAATGATATTACAAATGAGAATGGATTTACCGCGAGATGTTTTTGATATAATTTATAAGATCGTTTTACAACATTAGCCAATCGCAGTGCTTGATTTATCTGTTACGATAATGCAGTTCCGCTTGCTTTCATAATTCCACTTTATTTTAACGGCCGCGCATCGAACTATCCGCGTTTTATTAGTTTCGATTTTGTAACGTTTGAAAGGCTTCTTGCTTAGGCGACATAAAACGATGCTAAGAAAAAGACTATTAAATCGCGCAGCTAAAACACTTTAAAACAAACGACAATTACGCGCGGGCATAAAACTGGCAACGATTTGAATTTCTGATTTCGATTTGTCGATGGGAATCCAACGGCGATGACTAATTTGTCATTCGTTCGAGAAACTCGTTTAGGGGGTTGATGAATATTTAATGTTGGCGAATCAACAAACTTTCTCACGAATTAACTTTTCCGGTTCGCACCCACTTAACAAGCCGCGAGTTGTAAAACAATATAGCAAGTATCTTTATTCGTGTAGAAATTGACAAATGGCCGAATACTGGCACCGTATCAGTAAGCATCGGGCAAACCCAATATGTTGAAAAAATTCATCTAAATAATGCCTGGAAAATATGAAAATTTAGTACCAGTATTACACTGAGAAAAAAGTTAGGATAAAAATTATTATACTGTATGTAAAAATGGGGACAAATGGCATCTTCTTGTCTAAGTTAATATACAGTTTAAAAAAGGTTATAAGAGAAATGAACATTTTTATTATACTCTATCATAGTAACTTGTACAATACTGATAACCTTTTTTAAAATGTATTTTAAATAAGACAAGAATTGTAATTTGTCCCCATCTTTACA
This sequence comes from Leptoteleia sp. ZL-2020, assembly GCA_022817305.1. Classification (NCBI taxonomy): domain Eukaryota; kingdom Metazoa; phylum Arthropoda; class Insecta; order Hymenoptera; family Scelionidae; genus Leptoteleia; species Leptoteleia sp. ZL-2020. The sequence goes on from JABFPN010005981.1 coordinate 2,023, forward strand.
TCTAGTATAATAATTTTTATCCCAACTTTTTTCTCAGTGTATACCTTGTCATTCTACTTTGTAGAAGATTGGAATAGAAATGGAGAATTGACATCCCTATCCAAAATTGTTTCCCCCGCTTAACGATGGGGGCGGGGGGGGGGGGAGGAAACAATGGAGTTTAGAAATTAAAGTCAAATAATTTGACACCCAATGCGACGAGCGCGTAAATAAATCGTCCCTAATTTATAATGACGCGGGCCCCAACATTTTAGACATTTCATAATTCGCCTCAACGTGTTTGGCCAAACTCGTTTTATGCCATCCCGTCTAAAATGTATACGCACTGAAATCGAGTGCAATCATTTATCCTTTTTATATTACAAATTCACGGTATGCACGATTCAAATGTCATCTCCCGAAAGTTTTGAGCGGTCCGTACGAAATAATACGAAGGAAAAAGTCCGAGTCAACGTGGGATAACGAATTTATTACCATCGCGCTAAGAAGATTCATGACACATGGCAGAAAACTTTATTGGCTCGATAGTCCTTTAACGATCCTATAAATAACCGGGAACACCGGTGTCGTATCCAGAAGTTAAGTTTAGCCGATAGAATCGCGTAAAACACGAAATCGTGGGTCATCGATCAATTAGAATATTTTGTGGGAAAAAAAGTCAGATTTTCGTTAAGTGGGAACGTGATTCGCACTGCTTCCTACACAGTTCTATCCTTCTCGCGTTATAAACCTAATAATAATAATGATAATACAAAAAAGAAAAGAAAAAGAATTAAAGTTATAGCCAACTTACCTTGCGACTATTCGCGCCTTTTATATTCCATCATATTCGCACGCCATAAATTAAGCGGTACAAAATTGTGACTCAATGTTTAATATTGAAATTTTATTTCCCTCGCAACAAAGCAGAGTGAACAAAAGGTTGCTTTCCTTTTTGAGATCACTTAAAGGCAACTTCAATGTTTAAAATGTTAGATAATACCAACAATGGGTAGTTAATGGCCGCTATAATCATGCTCGCCAATTGCAAACAAATTGTACCGCAACGCGCATCTTTTATTGGATAGATTAAACGAAACGAAAGTCGTAAAATTATCGTTTACGTAACTTTCCTCGATTTCGCTTTGAAATTAATTCCTCACGACGAAACAATACAACTGTATCGCCAGACAATGCTCAATAATATTTTATGCTTCGCCTTATTCTGACTCAACATAACCTCATTATGCCAACAAAAACCACTTAGACTTCAATATTTTGAGAATTAGATAAATTTCAATGGCTGATTCAGAAGTGTGGCAGTACACTTTATATTTTTCTCCGTGTACCCCCGAGCGGAAAAAAACGTCTGGATATTGTCTGGATTTCGTTTGGATTTTGTCTGGATTTGTCCCGTTTCCAGACAAAATCCAGACAAAATCCAGTCAAAATCCAGACAATATGCAGACGTTTTTTCCCACTCGGGTATTTAATCCAGAAATAATCCAAACAGAAAAATTTTTTGGAAACGCGGCAAAACCAAGATAAAATCCAGACAATATCCAGTCAAAATCCAGACAATATCCAGAAAAAATCTAGTCAAAATCCAGTCAAAATCCAGACAATATGCAGACGTTTTTTCCCGCTAGGGATTTAATCCAGAAATAAATCAGACAGAAAAATTGTCTGGAAACGGGACAAATCCAGACAAAATCCAGACAATATCCAGACAATATCCAGTCAAAATCCAGACAAAATCCAGACAAAATCCAGACAATATCCAGACAATATCCAGACGTTTTTTCCGCTCGGGCCATATCAATTATCCTCAATCAACATTGTTTATCAACTGAAATTAATAAGATTGCACGTTTCTGATTCGCAGGACTATTTGATAGGGGCGCCAACCTCCGTCGACATGCAAAAGTCATTGCCGCACACGACAACGTCGATGCAAATGGGAGCGATCGCCCCGTCGATGAGCGGTCTCAGCCCCATGGGACCGTCCTCGATGCTGCCCAACACGATGCAGGGCGTCAACTCGATGAACGCCATGTCCATGAACGGTATGGGAATGAGCGCGTACCAGGGTATAGGCTCGGTGGGTATGTCTTCCTCGCACACCGGCTATCACAGCGGCCTCGTTCTCGCGGACTACCACGCGTTGTGACCTTGGGCCCCGAACAACCAGGTCAAGCGCAACCAAGAAAAAACTTAGGATCTCAAAATTGATAAGCCTCTCCTACGAAAACAATGTCAATTACCACCGCTTATTATTTCTATTGTTCTTCCCCCCCCCCCCCAATTCCTACCACTTATGTTAAATTGCGGTTAAATGAAACAGAGGCACAAAGCGACATTTCAGTTTCTCTACCCTTCCCATGTAAAGCAGATCATACATGTAACATAAATGTTTTCATACGCAACATATATACAAATTCATGATATCACTACACATACTTGGATATGCCGCTTCAGTGCAGTATTTCTACTTGTGTGCGCGCGCGTGTGTGACCGTTTAATTAACGTCTTTTTTGTAACCTTCCATTCCAAGGAAGATCATCGTAATTTCAAGTGTAAAGCCCCCGAACAATTGCCGGTCAGATGGAATTAAATTTAATCTTTTAGTGGGACAATTTAATGATTAGCCGGGTCTATCTTTCCATCAAATTTATCCCAAAGTACCTTCCCTCTTATCCACCACTTATGCGGTATACCGTATGAAAAGTGGGAAGAGAGAAAAAAAACGGGGCGGCGCAAATTCAGCCGTAATGCAAAAGCAACGAAATCCGGGGTATCTTCGCGAGCGAGACTCCCGCAGCAATTCATTCCCATCGGGGCGTCGACGCTTAATTATTCTCGCCGATAAAAATGTCCTTTTTTTTTTTCTTCTTTTTTTTTCGGCCGGAATTAGCATTCGATTGCTGCGGCCTTTTTTCCCCGAAAGAGAGGGGCTTCCCGCGGTGCGGGCAGTTAACAAAAACGCTCGCGCGACACTTGTCTCGGATTATTAATTAACCATCGCCGCCAACCTACCGGCTATTATTAAACAACCACACGCGCGCGCGCGCGCGCACTCGCACACACAAACAACGTACGCTTTTGTGTTTTTGTCCTTGTACATATGTAGATAGGCGTACGCGCGTCATGCGTTAACTTAATTACGTAATAATATTGTAAGGGTATCCAACGGGTGGTCCGATTGTTCGCGACCTACGGTATTGCCGCGCGAAACCGATCGACGGAATCGTCCAGCCAATCAGAGCGGCCATTTGGACGCCGCACCACCGAGGAATATTCCAGCGAACATTCGTGCCATATCGCACGGGGACGACCGCTCAATTTTACCGCTTCAACGATCACGAGTGGTTCGTTTAATGTTCCTGAAATCGTGAGACATTCTGGAAGGACTCAAAAGTGGACGCCCCTTTTTGGTCCGTAATTTTTCTCGATTGCAAACCCGTTCAGTCCCCGGCATTGATGCCGAATTGAAATAAAATTTTTAACGTTATAGATTAAGAAACAAATTTTTTATGATCATATCATAATTAAAGAATTATAATTATACCTTGTTATTAATTATTAGACTAAGAAAATTATTATCCCTTTCTTTCCTCGGTACGAAATGCTTTTGGTTCGTACGAAGCAGAATAATTGTTAAAAAAAATTGGAAAAAAAAATTGTTTAGAACGTTAAAAATTATTATACCTTTTGACCTTGGGAGGGTATTGTTTGTGATGTTTATATAATTGCCATGTCCTTGTAATAACATATTTTGTGTGTTATATTAAAATTTATTGTATTATATCGTAAAGTTACCTGGATTCATGGTGACGGTTACAGTATTAAATATAAAACTTTACTATATCACGCATAAAATTGTACTGCAATGGTATGGTAAAATAGTAGACTAAGTAAACAATATCATTCTAACAAAGGATGCAGTAGTGTTATGTACAAATTTTTTCTCAGTTTACTTCGAGCCTCGGTTATCCCGCCATGGTACTGGAAAAATGAAACGTTTTCAAAATATAAACGAAATGTTTTTCCTTTTGTATTTACATTTTTATGACCTTTAAATGTAAATAAACAACATTATTTTATTGCATTAACTCGTCCTTTTAAATATTTACCAAATCGCTGTTTTATATACTCAATTTTAAAAATGTTTCACTGTTCAGTCCAATTTACCCGCCATCATTCGTAGTGTAGAACGTTCTGGTATCGTCGTACGCCACTAAATTGTAGAGGCGTGGCGACACCCTCGCGTTTTAACAAAAATAAACTTTCCACGCAATTTCTCGTGCCCCTAATTTATAAATTGGGACTGAAAGGGTTGACGAAAGTACTTCGTTTCCGGATAACGAAGTGCACTTCGCGTCTTCCCCGCCCCCCACCCCCCCTTTTCGATTGGCCTCGATTAAAAGATCGATCCCACGTGCCCGCCATCGCTATAACCTACCAAAGAAGAGTCGTGAAATTCGTGGAGCGCATTTGACGGTGGAAATGTTCGTTCGGTGGTGTGAAATCGAAGGGAAAAGATGAAAATGGAAAGCGAAGCGAAAGAGGAGCGACGGAGCCCGAGCTTTCACGAAATTTTGCGAGCGGGCCTTGAATTTGGTCAGCCGACGGGTGGAGCCGATTTGAATACGTCTCGCATTAAGCGCTAATTTTACGCGAAGGAAAGAAAAAAAAAAAAGAAAAAGAAATGTAAGCGAGAGAAATTAATTCGGCGCTGCGTGGCAGTTGACGAAAAATCGTGCGGCGTCGCGCTTGACAGCGACATAAATGTGACATAATTTACTGCCCGAGAATTCGAATAGTTTGGAATTCCCGTTTTATCTCGGCTCGTATCTGTCGTAACGAAGCCAGCCTCGTATTAATTTGCTTATCGCGATGAAGAGATCACGGCGACGATACGCCGTTGGCTTTTCTCCGTCGTCTCTCTCTCCTTCTTTCTCTCTCCTTCTCCTGCTTCTTTTGTCTTCTTTCGACTCCCCGGCCGGGAGAGAGAAAGCGCGACGCGGGGCGCACCGACGCTCCAAATTTTCTGCCTCCATTGTCTTCGGTGAAATGCTTTTCAAATCAAACATGTAAACAACCCCGCGATTTGCGCCGCGAAGAAATTACGATAGAGGTAGAGTGCCATTGCAGCTGTATGTTCTCCGGCACGGTGAACGGAACTGAAGAGTGAAAGCGCTTTTAATATTTTGGCGTACACGCCAAAGGACTAATATTTGTAAACATTTGGAATGTCAAATTAACGAAACAACAACAATAATACGGTTTGTTTACGTCCGAAGGGCATGCAAATGGATGTAAATACAAAACAAAAATAGAGGTTTTTTTTACATCTCGTATTTTGACGTTTCACTCTTCAGGGTCGTGCCACCCGACAAAAATCTTGCGAACGGTGTACTTTTAGGACCTTGTTGCGTTACCGCTTACGATTCATTCGCAGTCAAAATTATTGAAATTCCGCAATATACGACTAGACACCCGAAGATGGCAGTGTAAATAACAACAAGTTGGCGAAACGTTGGATGAAAGATTTGTACTTATAAATAATATGCATATATCTGTTAAATTTCATTTTATTTCACCCAACAATATCAATCCTTTTCAAAGTCATCGATTTCGGGGACGAAATTTCAGATTGTGAACGTCTGGTGAAAAAGAAATCCAGTTGCAATTATTTTGGTGCTGAAAAGTGAAGTGTTTTCAAAATGCAAAACGTAAGCAAACTTTTTTCTTACTGAATTAAAAAAAAAAATAGAAACATTTCACTTTTCAGTTCCATGAAGTAATCGCACTTTCCAGTATATTTCTCTCGGTGTGCAAAGGGGTGGAAGGGACGAGTCAACGAAGAAAAGGAGGAAAAGAAAAAAAACAATAGAAAACGAAGACTTTTGAATAGTACTGAAAAATGAAACGTTTTCAAAATACAAAACGTAAACAAACTTTGTTTTTGCTTTGTATTTACATCCATTCTTATGTCCTTTGGATGTAGACAAACAATATTATTGTTTTTGTTTCATTAATTTGACTTTCTAGGTGTTTACAAACATTGTTCATTCAAATGTTTAATTTTAAAAACGTTTCATTCTTCAGTTTTATGACTTTTGTCGGCGGTGGAAAGGAGGCGAGGTGAGGTAAAAGCGTTCCTTTCGATTTGCTGTATTTTGAGAGGAGACTTTATTGGCCGGTACCGTGGATCTTAGTTTACGTGTATGATAATATAATTGAGCGTAAGAAAGAGTGCCTCGGCCGGGCCGTCTCCTCGGCGTTTTACGCGGGAGATAAACCGAGCCGTGATTTGTAGTTTAATTTATCACACGTGTATATTAGTCCTCGGTTTGTCTCCGCGTAACGGGGTGTGTACATTTCGTCGAGCGGGGCCGAGGCACCGGTAGATTTTTACGCAAGTCGACATTTCGAAGGACCGGAACTCAAGTCCTTGGGACAAAACAGGGTAGGCGATCGGTCGGTAGAGCTCACTGGGGTAAAAAAGAATAAAAAAAAAAAGTGCCCCGCCAAATTGCAGCGGACAATGCCGCGTCGATGAAGAAAACGTTGCTTTTCAACGTCCCAACGGACGATATATATATTTGTCCTCGCTGTGCATTCGGCGGAGTTCTTCCGGTGGGCATTTCAGTAACTTGCCACTGTACGAAGAATCGCGGGTACTCGATGGTACAAAATTCCACTATTTTCATTCATAACATTTACTTTTACATTTATTCACAAAAATATAAATGTATTATGGAACTGGAGAACGATTCATTTCATTTTTCAGTCATACCAAAGTTTAACACTCAATTTTTTTTTACTTCATAATCGTACACTCAGAAAAAAGGTTGGTATTTCAAATTATCATACCTTCTTTGGTGGGAAAGATGTATAATAGAGCAAAATGTTATATTTAGTATGGTAATAATTACCATAAGTTGTGGCAAATTTACAAGTATATATACAAAAAATATACTATACCTTATAAAAAATGTTATTATGTTGGTACAGTAGTTGTATAAACATCATAGACGACATCCTTCTCCAACATCAGAAGGTATAGTAATTTTTATTAGAACTTTTTTCTCAGTGTTTCGTTTTTTTTTTTTATTTGTTCTTCTCAAGAATATATTCCTTTTAATTTTTTTCATTTTTCTCTCATTTTTTTCCTCATCATTCTTTTCTCTCATAAAAATTTATTCGCACACATTTCTTCGAGCAACTCGAAAATAAAGACAAAAGTTAATAAACGAATAATTAATGAAATCAAGTACCGTGGCAAGTATCTTATATATATATATATGAAGTTTGTTAAGATGTGTATAAAAAAATGAATGAACGACGAATGCCGTGTATAAAGCGCGCATGTTTGCAGCAACGACAATTCGTTAACCGTGCAATTAGATTTAGTTTACATTACCAAAACCTGTACGCAAATTTGTGCACTTTGGTGAAAAAATGACGCCTCGTCAGGTACAAAGCGGTAGCACAAAACCTCCTCGTCGACGAATGAAACTTGAATTCACGCACAAACCAATGTCATTTCATACGCAACCGAACAAAGTGCGTGTCAAATTTAAACGTCGTGACTTCCGGGAGAAAGGATGTTTACAAACAAAAAAAACAAACAAAAATAAACAAAATCAGAGAGTAACAAATGGTGGAAAACTATTAAAAATGATTAGGAACCATTAGAAACGATTAAAAACCATTGAAACTTATTAAAAACGATTGGAACCGATTGATAATTAATAAATCTATTAAAAGCGATTGAAACTTATTAGGATAATTGAACCAATAATTGCAAATTATTAGGAACCATTAAAAACTATTAAAAACTATTAAAAACTATTAAAAAACATTAAAAACCATTGACAAATAAACCAAAACGCGCGATACCAGGTGCACTGCTTTTGACACTTCGACTTTCAACCATCATATCCTTTTTCCTCCGGCACGAAACTTTTAGTTAAACACAAAACTCAAACCGAATGGCCACTAAACGAAATGAAAAACAAATTTAGCTTATCAAACGTTTCGCTTTGCATCGCGGTGTTTATTTCATTGAAACGTTTTGTTGTAAAGAAGGAAATACGTTTTAGCCGACGGAAAGGGAACTGCGAACTCGCCGGTCTACTTTTCCTTATTTTTTTCCCCCAGTTTTTGCTCGGAAAAAGATAGGGAGGGGGGGAGGGAAGGAACGAATGGGGTTATTTCAGCAAAAATTCGATGAAACGAACGCGCGGTGAGGTAAAAAATTGCCAAGGCAAATAATGTCATTCTTATTCAATAAGAAACTTGACACGAGATGCGGTGAATATGAAATGACAGTATCAGTATGTTAGACGCATCTGAAAAGCAAGACAGCAGATTCCTTTGAATGAACAAAAAAAATAATAATAATAAAAAAAACAAAATGAGCCCGTACGAGCGTAATTGCGCAGTGCCACATGCGAGTGTACGACCAATCAAACATTACATGTATAAATCAAATATAAATAAATGAATATATATAGATATATATAAATGTGCATATAAATATGCATATATTATATATATTATACATAAAACTATGATGTACATTGCGAAGTTCATTCGGAAAGTCGAGCGAACGGCTTGTTGCACAAAGAAACTTGTAACGCAACACTTTCGTGGACGATATACGAATTGTGGGTGTGTGTGTGTGTATGTGTGTGTGTGTATAGATATGTTTTACATCTATATACGTTAACATGGAAAAGAGGAAGAAAAACGCAAACAGTGATATATAATTGTAATTAATGACGAATCTTTTTTTTTCTCTCTCTCTCTCTCTATCTCGTTTCTTTCTTTATTCAATCGTCAGCTGCCAATGTATTTAAATATACTCATATTTACACGGGAATCGCTCATGTTTCCATAGGAACCGTAACAGATCTTAATATCTCCTGACGATTTTTCTAGCTAGTAAAAATGATGAAATTCTGCACAATTAACTGAAAGCGACAGATTCAGACGGAACAAAAGCATGTTTCTCGATGTGAGGTTAAACGAAAAAAAAAAAATTGTAACGAATAAAGTTGATGTTACTTGAAATAATAAATGATTAATAGTGTATAAAGATTAATTTCTTTGAGTTTTCTTTTCAATGATCCTCAGTTTACTCCACCATGTCCCTTTAAATTTCAGGTTACTTAAATCTGAAATCGAATGGTTGTTCAATGTTGCATATATGTAATATATATTTTCTTAAATGCCCCATATATAATATCATATCAGATATAAATGTTTACATGGGTTCCTTGCGTCAAAATAATCAAATAAATGCGCACGCGCGAAAGAAGACAAAAAGGATATGAAAAAGGTAATGAAAAGATGTTGAAAAATGTATATGGCATATACATATATAACAACACAAGATATACGTTTGCCTCCTGAATATGAAATAATTGTTTGGCAAATACAAAGGGTGTATCGGTTTAGTTCTATTAGCGCGATAATCCGAGACAGATAAAATCAAGTAGTCCTTTGTGCGCGCGGACCTTTCGATTTTATCAAGTTTGAGTGCAATATCTGCGCGTCTTGATTCGAAACGATGCTATCGCCATTCTCCTTTGATCGGCCGATTCCCAAAAAAGAGCATCTGGCTGTTTTCTTGCACGGCCCAACGAGTTCTTTGTGCGCTCGTTTCAATTTCTTTCTCATCCTTTGCCGGTGAAAGATTACATAAATTTAGAAAAAAAAAGAGCAAGAGGGCAAAAAATTAAAATACAAAAAAAAACAAACAATCGGATGGAAAAAGGAACACGTTGCGTATCAATTTGAGTGAGAATTATATTCCCGGAAAATCGTTTCAACATTTAAAAGACCTGAAAAGTCGATCAACAATTTTGCCCATTTTGATGACAGACGTGAAATATATATATTCCATGGTTAAAGTATTCTATACTAAAAGGTGAATCAATGAACCAATTCAACGATGAACTTGCACCGCCACCGGAAGTCAGCAAAGCGGAAATCGAAAAGTCGGAGTAAATCGATTTTGTACGACAGGGATGTCGGTAAGACTTGTTTGCTTTAATATGCAAAGTCAGAAATACAATTTACAAAATACACACGGAGAGAAAAGATTAATAAAAATTACTGACATTGTTGGTAAACTGGTCATATACTTGCAAGAACTGAAAAATTACTATCCTAAGTTAGTAAAAAGTGTCAGCTTTCTAAGAATCATCGTCAAC
>JABFPN010005982.1:0-12229 GCA_022817305.1 Leptoteleia sp. ZL-2020
CAACTTTTCTCAAAAAGCTATCTTTTGGAAGTCGTTTTACTAACTAATTTAGAGGTTATATTTTGGGTTACAAAAACGACTTCCAAAAGATAGCTTTTTGAGAAAAGTTGCAATGCATAAAAAACAAATTAAAAAAATCTAAACAAGTTTAACTTTGGACGTACGTTGCGTTTTTCTCAAATTAATTATTATTTTGTAAAATATTTACAAATATTTATTTGGCGGCGATTTTTCTCAATTTGAACTTCATCAACCAGTGACATTTCACCTTAATGCAAAAATAGTTCTACTTATTAGAAACTTCACAATTCGAAAGTTTCGCATAACAAAGCAGAATTGCATAAAACTGCGATAATTGCACATTAAAATCAAATTACAATTGTAATACATTATAAAATTGAGTACATATATTTACATTAAATTTCGTGTTCTTCCCTAAATCGTCAAAATTCATTCAAGAAATACTCATTTACTCCGTTAGAATTTTACTTATTTATACAACCAAAACATTTCGTTCAGGCTAACTGAACCGACTAAATTTTAACAATACTAAATACACATTTTCCTGTGCACAAAAAAAAATCGAAAATTAAATTACTTTCACATGGTTACAATGAATTTTAAGTACTCTAAATTTCATTGTTCGTAAAAGGCGTAAGAAATTGTCTATAAAAAAATTATTTCAAGAAGAAAAAGAAAAACATAAATACCTTGAAGGTTTGGCGAGACCCCTCGTTAATTTTGGACCGGTCGCGAAAGCGACTTCCGCAATTTCCGCAAAACTCATCACAGATTTTCGGGTCCTATAATACAAAACGTGTGCGCATTTCACCTGGACAAAGGAATCCATTTATTAATCGCGACATCCAACATTTAATGAGTTCAAATTTTGTAACAAAAAGGTCTTAAAATGTTTTTAAAAAAAAGTTCCCCTCCTTTGGCAGAGTTTAACTATTTACAAAATATAACGAACGTACCAAAACATAAGCGCAATGCGTGCAAACGCAGGCCACGAGCATCGTTGCAACGACTCCAACAAGGAGTCCGGCACTTTTGAAGGCAATTGGCATGGCCAAGATGCCGGTACCTAGGGAAGCTTTTAACAAATGCATCATGGTGTCGCAATCCCTAAAACAACGAAAAGTTTAATTAACAAAAAAGAAAAAAAATGATTTGAAATATTCATCACATACACATCGAATAATGTTAATGACCGCAAATTCGGAATTTACAATTCTGCAAACACTTACGTCGTCGGATTTTCCATTTTCCGCTCCAAGAACGGGTCGAAGGTCTTCCCTTCCACCTGTCCATTTTCAATATCGCGCGCAGCACCTTGTACTTTAAACCTATTGGAAACACAAATAGTTAGTTGAAGTCGAACGCAGACACACTCAAATAAACTAAATGTAATATATATATAAAAGAAAACAAAAAGTAAAAGAAAGATAAAAATTGTTACTTCTTAATGATGGACATTTAAAAGGCCGTCTAAGAAATGTTAAGCCCGTGAGATGGTCGAATTGTCGACGGCACCGCTCCGAAAGGAAATGAATCAATTAAAGCGACAATTTCAAATTCATTATATTTAGCGACGCGTGAGTTTACGATAAGGGAACGGCGAGATTAAAAAAAAACTATGAGAATGCGCAGATAAACGCAGAACAATCAATTTCGATCGAGTGTTATCGTTGTAACATTAACGCCTAAATATAAATCAACGGTAGGCAAGAAATTAAAGTTCAACGAGAGGGTGGGAGAGGAAGGAGGGAGGGGGTCAGCCGAACGAGATTCCAGACAAGGATCTACAATGAAATGTACTATTCGGGGATTAATCGGTGCTGATAAGTCAATCGAGTGTTGACCCAATGTAATGTACCGATACGACTTTTTTTTTAATTGCGCCGCCTAAAATTCGAATGATGAGTCATTGATGCGCCGATGATGGCCGGTGCGGTGCCGCGCACGCTTATCGGGCCCAATTAAGGCCTTGGCAATTACCCAGGTAGAAAAATAGACGGCTGGCCCGACGGTCGGCAGCAAGCATGTGCCACGCCTGGCCCGATTGTCTTTTTCTACATGGGTAATTTCGCCCCGGTCCGACTTGTTTTCGGGACGATCCAACGCCATAACATTCGGCCTTGCTCTAAATAAGCCGTCTGCTAATTTTCATTGAAATACTATTATTTATGCGGTACGGCCTCAATTAAGAAATATTAACTCCGGTACAGACGTACTTGGGCGACAGGATGCCATCTTTGACGGATCCGTCGTTTGAAAGAAAGGTGTCGAGTTCCGTTGGCGGTCTCTTCTCGTCCATCTAGAATCAAACGAATTGTTTTGTGATTGTAATTGATTATTTGCAATGTAATGATTTTTATTAAAGGGGGAATTCCCTAAAAAATTAATTTTGCGGGCAAGAAGAAGGCTTCCTTTATTAGTTTTAATAACTTATCATAATTAAATGATTGTTTAAATTAAACTTTTAAACACAAAACTTTGATCGCTTCTTTGAAACTGGCTGAAAAAATACATATTTCTTTTTGATATTATATTTGAAGCTCACCCCTTAAAGAATTGAAAGTATAAAACTTTTAATTAAAGGAAGCAGTGAGTGATAGTAAGTCGTCAATTTTTTAATATATTAATCCGAATTGTTTTATTCAAAAAAGAATAAATAAATACTCTATAATAATGAATTAAGAGCATTTAAAACTGTGTCATTCTTATCAAGAAATCTTTACTTACAGTTTATAACCGGTTAATGATTTATTTACAATTTATAACCGATTAATAAGATTTATATATAGTCTTTCTATTTACACTTATATATGTTCTATTTTTTGATACTCGTCAATCACATACTATTGATATTGATAAACATTTTTGCTTGATTATTTAAAACGTTTTACGCGTCGTTAAAAGTTCTAGTTCTATGCACTCATAATTTCTTTATCTGTACAACAGAAATTTATCGATGTAAAAAAAATTATACAGAATTATGGTCATTAGATCTGATTGAAGATTACACGCTGTTCATTGAGACATGTCATTTTTCTTTTTCTTTTTTTTTCTTTATTTTTTGTAGAGCAATTAATCTTTAACATTATAAATTAACTTCGGTACCAAATTATTCATTAAACTTTGAAACATCAATTTTCAAAACACACGTGTACTGATTTGGTTATAATTACATACTTTTATTTTATATAATGTCAATTTAATTATTATAATTGGCAAAAAAATGTAGCTCATTGATATTAAGTAGATTTTAACTAACGGATTGCGCATTTCATTAAAAATAATCTATTAATTATAATATTCTATAAAAATAGAAATTGTTACAATATCAACTATACTAAAGAAACTGGCTCTCAGCGGTTCAAAAAATAAATAAATGTTGTAAAGTAGATCTTAAAATCTAGCTTAAAAACTGATATACTTATCTTGTAAAATAAATATACATTGCAATGCAAGCTTCATTAGAGTGAAAACAAACTTACAAATTATTTGTTTATTTTATTTACAGCATGATTTTCGAGAAGCTCGTTCTGCCTCTTATATATTTTTTTATTTTATATTTAAATTAACTAGAAGTAATTATTTCAATCGAGTTGGTACCAACTTTAAATTGTAAATTTGATACAGATTATAATGTTTAACTTGTTTAAAATCAAAAATAATAAAGGAATATTTTTATTTCATTTATTTGAATTAAATTCTTAATTATTGCTTTCGACTTAAACGTACGTTAAAATTAGTAACAAGAAAGGGAAAAAATAAAAAATCATTAAACAATAAAAATGCAGACCTTGACTTTCTGTTCAACACACTGCGGCCATTAATAATAACTCATTGTTAAATATAGACAACAAAATTATCCCGAAATCTTAAAAGCTTACCATTGCAGATTATCTATCAAGTCTCGGAAGAATAAGTCTGAAACAACGCGAAATAAACAGATTAATATTCTTATCAAATTTAAATTCCGCGCGTCACGCCGTCGTATCAATTGTTAAGCGATCTCGCTTCTTCATTAAGGAAGGGCGCGAAATTCAAAAGCGCTTTGCGCGTCTAAATCATCGATAGGGGAAAAAAGTCCTGTCGATCTAACCGCGTGTCGACTACGAATGAAATTTGGACTTTCGCACTGGTGAGTTTTTTTTCAGCTAGCGGAATCATAGCGTACGACTTATCTACGGGTCATGTCACGTCGATATTTCACCAGGCGTTAGATTATGTGAATAGAAAAAAAAATCATTAATAAGCGCAATAATAAAAGCGCTCTTTTTCCTTCTATTCGCGTCCATCTAATATTTCTCGTTTCTCCTGCGTCTGGGTCAAACGATTTTTTCCCCTCAACTTTTCTGCTCGCGATGGACTTTTTGAAAATCATGAGTCAAGTCAATTAAATTTGAGCAACTTTTTCGGTGAAAGCTGGGGACGAGGGAGGGAAAATAATGGCCGTGATATTTATTGGATCAAAAATGTTGCGCAATCGCAAGAAAATTATAAACGGCGACGAATTAGCGTCACGGAAATGGAATCGAAGGAAAAATGAGAGATACTGCGAAGGAACTTGTTTGCAATTGTAATAATTGTGTGTAACAACACGGCAACCAGGGTGCTGACATACCCGAGGTTATGGCTCCAACCTCAATGTGTTTATCATATCAATGACAGTTACGCCAACGCGCGGCAAAACACTCTTCTGATAATCCGATTATATTTTTACCACAATGAACAAAGTGTTTTCCTATATACAATTCCTCCACGTTAGATCGCGGTTTTTAGAAATATCTACTCTTTTATTCTACTTCAACGTACTTTTTTACATTCAACATTCAAGGGTCGATATATCAGATTATGTAAAATCACTTTTAAATTTTAATTCAATAACTAATTAAATTATTATTTTTGTTCTAAATTTAATATATAATTTTTTTCCTTGCAAAATAACACTGAATAGAATTCTGCTGTTATTATTATATTTATTATTCTTATCATTGTTTAAATATTCTTTTATTTTCGAACATTTGAAGACTAAATTGAATTGAAACTGAATATTTTGAACTAATTATAAGTATAATACTAAAGTATTTTAAAAAAAAATATGCTTAGTATTGCAAATTAGAATCATATTAAATAAAAGAATATGTATTCACAAAGAAAATATATTGGAGGTACTATAATTAGAATCTGTTAAGTATTTCAGTAAAAAAATTATATTTTAATTTAAATTATGTCATACTTCTGAAGAGTTGACATCACAGAGTTGTAAATACTAATTTAAGCAAATTGCACGTTTGATGATTTTTCCTTTTAAAATTATAAAATATAAAAATATATATTAGTAATGTATTTATTATACGGTAAAATTATTTTGGTTGATATTAATGTTTTATAATTATATATATTGTAATAAATATGACACATTTTTATTAAATTACATTATTTATCATTGACAAATTTTAGATAATTTTGTTTAATTTATTACGTAACAATACACTGAGGAAAATTATATAGTAACTGGCGGACGAGTGTGCACATATGACAGAATTTATCAAATAATATAATAAATTATATTACATATATGATCATTTCAACTATATTTATTAATAAATTCTATCATAAGTACACACCTGTCCGTGGGTTATTAAATTATATAGCAAGTTTTATTATATAATTTTTTTCATTGTATATGGGACAAATGAATTCCAAATCCCTTTTTCGTAAAACGCAACACAATTAATTGAAGGTATTTACAATTAAATTTCTTGCAATTAAATTAATTACTTTAACCATTAAAAGATAATGGTTTTTTTAAAAAAATATAAAAAACATCAATATTGTCAAAAAAAATGTTATCCATAAGTGAAAGTCATCCAGTTGTTATTTTGTGCTAATTTTTATCAGTGTAAATATTTGATAAATGCATCGTATCATTTTTTCACCGCATAGAATGTATGAGTACATTTGTGCCAATGCACGTGATACATTTAAATATAGAATATTTATATTATAGCAATTTGACACATTCCTGTACATTCACTTAAGTCATATAAACTCCTGTCTATTAAACAACTGCAACAAAATCAGCGAATGTTAGCGAACTCACTGTACCACACACAAAGTTCTATTCCATACTATTTATACAAAAACTGTTCCATAATATATCAATTAATACTAAGAATCTTAAATTAAAGTTTTTTTCAACCGGAAAATGGGATCGTGATACCGCGCAGTTTGCCAAATTTTACAACGCCAAGCGATATTTTTGGGAATCATAATATGTCAAAAATAGAGCGAAAGTTTTAGGTGATTTTTATGCCCGTTACTGTCGTTCAATTATGGCGTATTGTTTCTTTAAATTATGTTCAAAAGTAGACGGAGAGAAATTTATCAATATGTTCTTTGTAATACGATATATTAAAATTGACAAAATATATGTTATAAAATTATTAGAAGAAAATGTTTTCAAGGAATAGAACCTGCAACTTTAATATTATTCAGTGACGCGCTTTACCTCCAGCTTACACCGCCGCCTAAATGTTTCCTATAATGTTGCTAAGCGACGACGTAGAATAGTGGTAAATGGCGCTACTGGCCATAGTAGGGTAACGAGCTCTATTCCTTGGTTATACTTTTTCTAGTATATTTCTTAAAATACTATATGATATTACAAGTAATATACATCCCAAGGTATATTATACAATATAGTAGCAATTATTAATAAATTTTGGTAATTTAAGTAGGTATATAAAAAAATTAGTTTGTCCCAATAATTTGTCTTGTAATATATTCCGACTTCAATAACAAGTCTATAGCAATTTCATTAAATTCATAACAATAAATACTTTATTTTAGTATATCTTTCATATTTTATTTTTTTTCCTATTTATTATGGGAAAATTAACTCGTTCATTTTTCTGCGTGTACGACTTTGGGTTAATGGACTTGCCTTTAGAAATAGCAGTGTCTTCCTTCTGACGATTCTGCGTATCAGTGGTTTGCAACTCGTTTTGATATCGAACTGATATAAAAGTGAGAGATCGATCGGGCCGAAAATGGCGGACGTAAATTCCGCGTGTCGCTCTGATTAGAATGTTTGAACGATTACATTAACTTTTCTCATTGAATCTATGCTTATCAATCAAATAATGTAAATCGTTGTTCGGTTTCGTCGAAGATAAGCACGCGCAATTACTTAAACATAGATAAAATGAGAATTTTATAACTCTCGTATAAGACACGAACGATAAAGTCGTACAAAAAGAAAAAGTCAGCGAATATAAAAACAAAAATTAAAAATAAAGGAAAATAACTGAAAATTTGCATAATAGTTTTGGTATGAAGAGAATATGAAATTTTGCAATTCAATAATGAAATTCAAGTAGTACAGTACTACTAGTAAAATAATATCAATTTTGGGGATTCAGTTTTTCTATTTATTTTTTAATATATGATATACATTACGTATTAATGGTGTTATCAAATGTTAAGTAATGATAAAGCAATTATATGCGCACGATTTATTTGATACGTTTTTCGTGTTAGAGAGTTGTGTGTGCTGAAGCAGAATTTGAAGTTGATCGCGCTATGTTTATTTATGCAATAAAGTGAATCATGATTTTAGACATTCTTATTCGTTACTCAATTGTACTCTTTTTTTTCACTCTTAATATTATGCATCGTGGAAACAATATTGCACTGCTTTTGTTATTTTTTTATAGAAAGTATGGACATTTTTTTCAGAAAATCTAGTATTTGTTATGATAAAGTAATGCAGCAGAATTTATCAGCATTTGTGGTAATCATGAACTGTACTATTGAATTTCTGAAATTTATTAATAAACATAGCAACTAGTGTTGCACTTGTAATAATAATAACTTTAATTTCTAACAATAATATTTCCTGAATGATGATTCAATATTTGCTATAGTATCTGATGCAATTTGAAATTTTCTTCTTGATTATAAAAATTATTATTATTTGATAAATAAATTTGACGGATATCTTAGAACAAAAGTGTGTTAAAGTGTAATCTCAATTTGATTTGTTATTAAACAGTATATATCTTACAAAGAACAATTTTATTAAATCAACCATCAAATTATGTTGTTATTATTTTTGCAACAGATAAATTTTGTCAATTCGACGAAATTTGTTTGTTTTTTTTTTTTTCATTTTATCAGTTTTCATTTTACCTTGACATAACTTAATTTTTTATGACGGAGTAACGCAATGAATTTTAACAATGTTTTACGTAAGTTACTCGGTGTAAAAAATGTAACATATAGTACGAAAAAAATAATTTTGTATATATTAAGAAATACAATTTGACTGATCCATATGTTTATAGTAGTCAATATCACGAGACAGAGACGTGCATGCAAAGTCTGGAAAATCGACCAAATAATTTGATTGTTTCAACAAGAGCTTGAACGAAATTTCTTTTGTTGATACCTCTTTATCATTCTCTGCGTGTAAGTTCTTTTATCTTAATCAAAAACGCGCAATGATGTGAGAAATAGTGTTAACTATTAATATACGTTTTTCTTATTTATTTTATTTATTATTTTTACGTCATGTGCTATAATCTATAAAGATTAAATTCACTAATTATAATATATGGAATTAATCAATGAATATTAATTAATAAATTAATCAACAAATTAATTGATTATTTATAATTCTATGATCGTTCAGTTGATTTGCAAACAATTTTTTCGTACACCTTGACCGAATCACTTTTTATTCAAAATTTACCAATAAATTTACATGGAACATTGTTCCAACTATTTTATTATTCAATTGTTCCTTACGTAAAGAACGTAAATTTTCGATAATTCTTTACATCATAAATAAATCAATGATTTAAAGCATTTTTAAATCTGAACACATAAGTAAAAATTTCGTCAGTATTGCATTGTCGTTCAACGACTCATTGCATATTGCAAAGAAGCTCAGTTTCCGCGCAAAAACATCAGTCGAAAATATTTTAGTCTTTATTGCAATTACCACGTAACTCGTAAATAATATTTGCGATTCCTGTTTCGAAATTGTCCGAAGCAGAAAATTACCATATCAAATGGCAAGCAAACCGATTAGCTCTCTCACGTGCTTATTTTCGGAACATTGTATCGCGATTGAGGATTGTCATTCACCATATATCGCTGTATATGAAAATTTCAAGCACGAACACTGAGACAAATATGACGGATAAGATTATTGTTTTTAACTTTGCTTTAGACACATGCCAATCTTTGAATAAATATTACTGTCTTTGAAAACAAAGGCAAGTGTTTTAAATTTTACTTAAAACAAAAATTTTACCTTTTGAAGAATATTATTGTTTTATTATTATTATTATTATTATTTTCTTATTTATTTTTTTTTTTTGAAAAACTGACGTGCATTTGAAATGAAGTTAAAAACAGTAATATCTGTCAGTGTACTTGGCAATGTATCATCATCGCAAAAAAATTAATACTCTGACAAATTTTGAACTACAAATGAAAATAAGAATAATATATGGGTTATTGAATTTTCATCTATATTTCATTTTTATTAGAATTTATTGAGTTATTATAAAATATAGTTCTTGCTAAAATTTATTAAGAACTGCAGTTATTGAAAATAAAATATCTTTTCTCAGTTCATACTCTCTTCGCAAATTAGTTACAATGGCAATAAAATAATATAAATAATAATAATAACTCAAAAATGAAATTTAAAGACAGGGGAAATGTTAATTAATTTTGTAATGGCAACATTTACGTAATTAAATTGAAATACATCAGGCCTATTATGAATTACGTTAACGTTCATCTGTGTAATATGAAAATTTTATCAAATAAACGCGTCTCTTTTTCGTTACAATGTTGACAATTGACAGAATTAGCGATGCAAATGCGACTCACACGTGATGAAATGGCGTACGCATACATAATCGGCGAGTTGTATTCGCTCGTAAAATGCCACGAGCGAGGGACCGGGTGGCAATAAATTAAGTTAAATGCAATTAACTGTCATCGTCAAAGAGATATCGAATAATGTATCTTTTTTTTTTTATTCCTTTCGCACATTTTCCGACCTTAAACTTCAGCGACTTTTAGCTTTCCTTTTGCTCAGGAAAAACGTTTCCTTTAACTTCATTTTAAACGAAATAGATCAATGTGTACCTACAGTATAACGTCTAAAGTACACCTGAAACAATCTTACGAGAAAAAGTACTATACATTTTAGTCATATGGATGTATTGGAGTGCAAATATTTTAAACAATTATTAATCATTTAAAGAGATGTTACTATGCAACAGTTGCATACATTTTTTCAAAGTGTATTTTGCTGACTTCAATAATTAATTTCTTTATCTGCAGTAAAATACACATTTTTCTATGTATATAAAAAAAATTATTTACAATTAGACGAAACTGTACTAATTTTTTGTTTGATTGAACAAAGTAATATGTGGAGGCGATTAAAAAAAGAATTAATGAATAAAACTTTAATTATTAAACGGTAAAATTATTTTTCAAACAAAGGTTATTTTTAGAACATTCTTCTTTATTATTATGTTTTTAATATTTTTATTCATGTCACACAACATTTAATTATTGCATTAATTAAATATAAAACAAGTTATTAATGTGGTTAACATGATTCATGAGGTTTAGATGTTTCGTGTTATAAATAAATACAATGTCCATTCAATCGTAGTAAAACCGTCTTGTGTAGAATGGCGAACAATATTATAATAATCGTTAAATTTAAATTAATGATTGAAGAAATATACCACAATTAAATCTCAGTTATGAAGTTGTCATAACTTTAATTACATTACGAATCAGAATGCACTTTAACATGCCCAATTCGTAAATTAAACATTTTATTAATTTGAAAGACCTTTGGATAGAAAATATCAAATATTTAGAGCGCAGTGTTTTCAATTCAGAACGAGAAATAAAAGAATAACATCTTTATAATTTAAATCGCAAAAATCGTAAACAAAATAATAAAATACGTAATTAACTTATTTTTGTGACAAAAATAAGTATTAATTTTACTCAAAAATGTAAGATTTTAATAAAAATGTTTAATAAATTAATTGGTTACTACACTGAGAGAAAAAATAGTCGTGGTAACTAGCAAGGTTAGTCAATTTGCGATCCAACTGTTCTTTAAAGTTGTGATGACTAGTTTTCCGGTATTTGCAACTAGTTTTTACGGTTAATACAACTATTTTCTCTTGAACTGTTTTTTGTTAGCAACTATCATGTTTTCTCTCAGTGTACCTGTAGACTTATAATTTATTTATTACACTCTGATATACGACATTAAATGTTGAAATGTTTTGATTGATGTAAAATCTTGTTTTCTTTCGTTTTCACAAACAAATGAAAAATTTATTAAAAGTAAATAAATATATGTATAAAAACAAATAAAAAGTTAACTAAAAATAAATAAACATACATATTAGAAACTAATATAACAATTATTATAATCAAATAAATATATTCAATATTTTCTTATTTAAATAAACTAAATATTTAGTAGGTTCGAATATAAATTACAGAATTTATTTGTATTAAAGTAAATTTTTTCTCTTTATGCATTTGGACTCAATTTACCAAAATCTATTATTTTTCAGGTACATTAATTTTCTTATTAGTACTTAAATGTACCATGCGTTTCAGTATAATAGATTTATTCATTGTCTTTAGATTTGGTTTTAGTAATATTATAATAATTATGTTAATATAAATTATACAGTACAATTTTATAAAGTTATATTGGGTTTATGTATAATATGAATAATAGTATTTCTTTTTAAGACGTTTAAATTAGAGTTGGGAAACGAGAGACGGAAAAAGTTTTGATAAAAAATCATCCTTGCACATAAAAATAACCTGACAATGACAATTCAATTTTCGCCTATTTATTATAAGAACACATTCCACGTGCAGCGACATTTAATTACACCGATTGGCGACTAGAAAAAAAGGGAAAGAAAAAAGGAAATCATATACTCCTATATGATATTTTTATATAATGGCAAATTAAATCTATTTTTTTAAAACATTTTCTCATAATTGACATTAAGGTGGAGTTTAAAGCGATTACAAACTCGTGTGAAGTCGGTAATGTAGAAAACATTCTTTAATATCGGTATGACATATATTTATAGCGCAAACTGATTATAAATGGAAATTAACAAATTTTCGT
>JABFPN010005983.1:0-12222 GCA_022817305.1 Leptoteleia sp. ZL-2020
CCCCCCCCCCCCCCCCCCACTACTGTAAATATGAACCGTTATCTACAAAACTTCATAATAGTAATACTTCGGGAAATTACTTGAAAGTTTAAAATTTATACTTATCCCGGCACAAATGCGCACTGCAATACATACAAGAAGAATAGTTTCGTAAATTCATTTAATAATTGAACTCTTTTTTTTCCTTTTTTTTTTCTTCCTACAGTCATAGCGAAATAAAAAGCGGGAGGGACTTTATTGCCCGCGCATATTCCATAATATACGAGCGACGCTTGTGACAAATTTTTCTTAATGCGAAAGTTTTTGTGGTGTAAATTTTTGCATAAGAAGTTCACGTGGCTTTATGGGACATATATGGACGCAATAAAAGTGATAAAATGCATTTCGAAAGCACGGAAGTCAAGAATAACGTCAACGCACTCTTTTTTTTTTTTTTTTTTTCTTTTTTTTTCCTTTTTTCCTCGTTGTCGCCAAATATCTCCCGCGATGACTTCAACCGCATTAATGCGTTTTTATGTATTTTCAACGGGAATTACTTTTTATGGAAATTTTGATGCGATTATTCGTCAAAACGCTGCAGGACCGATGATGGAATTAATAGCACTCACACGTACTCACCATTATGTGCACTATTATGTGCACATACGTACTCGCGCACATACTCGCGCGACTTGTTAAAGATACCTTTAACTATAGTTTGAAAAATTGATCTTTTGATGCCTCGCAGTGTCTCCGTTATAAAGCGCGCTTCAACTTTATTAGGTGCAATTTCGGATAAATGATTAAAATGTTTGACATTTAAATTTTTATGGACGGGTGTAAACGTGCATTCTTGTCAGGGACAAGAACGAAGTTAATGATAGATTGAAATGTTTATTATGTTAATTTGCCCTGCGTTAAATAAATGTTGGGGATCTGAGGGATATTCCGCGGGTATACGCTATTCCCTTTACAAGTATAATGGGGTTATAAGATGTAACATAACCTTTATGTATTATATGAATGGGAGCAATTTCGAGCTGACAGGTTACGGGCCCCGGTTTACTCTATGAAAACTGATTGTGTGCTCGGTTAAAGGTAAATTTTTATTTAGAGAATCGAGAATGATCGGATCTGGGACATTTTGAACAACAGTAAGGAAAACATAGGTAAATAAATAACGTAAAATAAACAGTCAATAAATATGTAAATAATAAATAAATATATAAACATAAAATATGAGACATATATGGCTAACATATTATGTTAACATAAATTTGTACTTGGGGTATATTATACCATGTAAAAATTAACATACGTCGCATATGTTACGTATATGGCAAACATATATAAATTATTACTTAGGTAAAGGGTGATTTTATGTTGCATATATGCCCTTGTAACATAAAGTCCATCCATATGAATATACATATGTATATAACATCTGACATATTTTTAAATTTTTACCTGGGTATATTATACCATGTAAAAATCAACATATATGTCGTATATATAAATTTATACCTGAGTATAGGGTGATATTTTATGCTGCATATATGCCCTCATAACATAAAGTCCATCCATATACATAGACATACATAATATTTTTGACTTATTTTTAAAATTTTACCTGGGTATATTATGCCATGTAAAAATCAACATATATGTCTTATATGTTACATATTTGGCGACATATATGGCAAACATATATGTCGTATATATAAATTTATACCTGCCATATTTTATGCTATATATATGTCCTCATAACATAAAGTCTATCCATGTAAAAGTGGACATATACACATAATATACATGACATACGTAGCCATAAGTCTAACATACGCTAGATACATGTGTCCTGCCATAAATCTCACATATATAAATGTCCCCGCGGGGACATGCAATAAATCTGGATTATTCGTATGACCGAGAGTGCCGTCGCTAAATCAGAATTTGGCCTAAGCGCGCGAACGCGACATCAGAATTTGGCCTAAGCGCGCGAACGCGACGAAACGTTTCTAATAAGAATGTGAGTGATAAGAGCGGCGCGCGGGCAAATTGTCCGGGGATCGCGTTTCGGGGCAAATTGTAGCCAACTCGAGCAATTATAATTATACTTCGGCGCGGCGTATATAACACTCACGACGTCGTCATTGGCGGCGGAAACGCAATTATACAGGCGCAGTTACTTAAGGCCGATGTTACACGTTCAATTATGTCGTCAGTCGCGAAAGCTCGGCGTATAAACACCATGAGTCTGCTCAGTTTTACACCGGGCGCAACTTTGCAATTAATCACTTTCTGCACAATCAGCGCGCGGCAAGAATAAAGCCCCCGCCGGTGATAAATGACACGCAATTAATATATCACAGTTTTGGGTATTACTGCCGGCGAAATGCGCGCTTGTACGGTTCGGATGCGAGGGACTCATTTGCGTGGCGCCCTCTGCCGAGCTAAAAAACTCGCCTTAATTATATCTTAATGGCCGCGCGGTTGAGACAAATTAAATTTCACTCTTTCTTTCCGCCCCCCACACTTTTCCATTCGTTTGTTTGTTTCCGGGGCATTATTTATTTAACGCGAAATTTTCATACGCCCGTTTGTAGGGGGCGCCAGGCGTCCCTTCAGCCTCGAACGGGTCGTTCGGCTCTATTGTACCCGCGTAAATGGTCATTTCGTGTAAACCGAATTAATTCGCGGGTGAGAAATTGTCTTGATAATTTGACGAGAAAGCATTAGTTTGCGTCGAGCGAGTTTCGGGTTAGCTTATTTTGAGCGAAACCGTGGTTATAAAAAAAATGGATGGATTGGTGTTTAGGATGTTGATAGATTTTGATTAGTTTAGAAGAAAATTTACTTAAGGATAAATAGGACTGAAAAATGAAACGTTTTCGAAATATAAAATGGCAAGATGGCATTGTTTTTGTTTTATATTTACATCCATTTTTATGTCCCTTGGATGTAAACAAACAATATTATTGTCTTTGTATCCTTAATTTGACCTTCCAGGTATTTACAAACTACTTTTGTATATAGACAGTATTAAAAACGTTTCGTTCTTCAGTTCCATTAAGGATAAAGCGTTTTCAAAATACAGAAAGTAAACAAAACTTGTTTTTGTTATTTGTTTACATTCTTTGTTTGTTTTTCCAGTCCAATGTTTGTAAAACATTATTTATTTACATATTTTAATAATAAACATATATAATCGTATTGTTTACTCCTATTTATTGTTTTACATGCGAGGCTTACGTTCAAATCTCGTACACGAATGTAAAATTTAAATTAATTTTACACTATGGAACAAAATTATTTTTGTTTTCCGAACAAATTAAGTGGGCACTCGAATTCCCCGCACATTTTAAGACGTTCAATCAATTTCATCGGGCCAAATATTGTTCATTGCTCGAGTTCTTTGCTTCTTAAACAAAAAACATACGTTACTCGATACACTATCGTGAGATGAAGTAGTAAAAGCCCGCGCTGATGAAGACAATCGCCACTCCAAGAGTCCTTTCCGCTTACCGTTCCTACTGGAAACTCGATTACTCTTGTTTCCGCAGCAGTGATAATTGTTCCTTTCCGTCTCCGCCTTCCAACATCATCAACTATAATAGAATACGCAATCGAATGTATTATTTACCCGAAAGAAGGTGTTTATGAAAGATCGAGTGCTGGATAGGATTCATGGTATTTCACTTAGATATGCGCGCCAAAGTAACGCGCCGATCTTCCGGGTTTCATTTTTAAAATAAGATTCATTTCCAACCGAACTTCCATTATTTATAATAAAGGAATAATTCTTTATGTAGATTGAGGTGAAATTATAGTGGTTGCTACTATAAATTATGATAATTTAGGGATTTTTTGGTGAATTTATAGTATTTCTTATAGTATGGTGTTAAAAAAAAGAAAAATTTTAAAAGTAAATTTGTCTAAGGGATAGAAATTGTTACCTTATAGATATAGGTTTTTACCACCACTCTTCGATGTCACTTAGGCCACGCCCCTCTAGGCTGTACTAACACTAGAACTTGATAAAGACCAATGCTATTCTAAACTACGGCGTAGAGTAGTGGTAAAGCACGTGACTGTTGACTCTGAGGTAATGGGTTCTATTCCTTGATGAGAATTTTTTTTAACTACATTTTTACAACATATTTCATAAATTTTACTACAGCATACTATAAAAAATACTATAATTTCATGCCTATCCCTAGTTATTATTAAATTTAATACCAGCTTCTAGTAAATTTCTCTCATCCTACCGAAGGAACTATTTTTCTGACGAAAAACATTGGCCCTTGACGCATACATGATTTTTTACCTATTCAGCGGGCAGAAAAGCTACATTACTACCTTCTTACACCCAAGGGAAGGAACTTGTGCCCAAAAATCGAGAAATTTTTTCCTATTCACCGTATACTTACGAAAAACAGTTGGTAACGATTTCGAAACAGAAGTTCAATCCAATAATGCTCAAGTACTACGCAATCCATTAACTTAAAACCTTTTTTACTACGGTATAAACAAGGTCCACTTAAATATAATAATTATCGAACGGCAGTGATTGGGTCTTTGGAAGATGGCTTTTCAATGACAGGGTCAAAAAGATAATTTTTATGGCCGTTAAACCTCATTTTTATAAAACGAGGTTTACAGCTTCGCTTTTATTTTCAATGCGATGGCCCTCGCATGCGAGTGTTTTTAATATTTAAATCGAAACAATTCAGTCGATAGAAACGGCAAGAGCTTTCAAATGCGAAGGCCATTAAAAGAAAAAAAGAAAAAAGAAAAAAAAAAGTTAAATACATTACCCAAATAATTTAAAGGCTATTTCATGCTACCGTTTCTTTAATGTTAAAAAAAAAGGAAACGTGCCAACGATTCCTTCATGCTTCGAGGATAAAAATTTATTCGAGGCAAAGGATAAGGCAAACGAAATAAAGGCAAGAGGAGCGAGTTGTAACCATTTATCCCAATCTGCGACGCGACGATACGTTTATTTAGCGACGGAAATCTTCTTAGTTGATTCAAATATTGTCGGCGTGTAACTTCGGATTTGTTTTGGAAAAAGGAAAAATACGAGGACGAGATATTAGTCCCATCATTCGTAAAGCACAATGCCGCCGTTCGATTCCGACGAAAGTAACATACGTTTGCATATTCGAGCCGCATTACGCGCGATACAGAAGACGACTCGGAGCTCCATACACCGGGGATAAAAAAAGAAGGGGGAGGGGGAGTGAAAGGGAAAAATTCGCCCCTCAACTGCGCTCGATAAAGCGTCAATTTCTGCAGCATCATCTGAAAGAGCTTTTAATTCATAAGCGAATATTTTATAACTTTCTTCCGCTTGCTTATATTTGCTCTAATTATTGATGTCCGCGAGAATTAAATTACGCTTCGATCTAACGGGAAATTGTATTATCAAGGAATACTTTAATGGGGGGGAAAATTCGAATTATACGCGAATCCCTCTTGAAGAATTTATTACTTATAATATAATCGACTTTTCGAAACTCGTCATTAGCGAACAAAGGAATTCATTTTTGCGTTGTGTAGCGAACGCGAGTTTTAATCGAGTGGATTAAAATACTAAAGATAATAATTTTGTATTCGAGACAGTGATAACATATATGTAATGAGATTACTATTCTTGGATACATATTTTGTGGAGATAGGAGATTACCGTTGTAGGGTGGCGCAGTCAATTTGTTGGAAACAGTTATTTTTAGTGGAACTGAAGAATGAAACAGTTTTTTTTAAATATGGCAAGAAAAAGCAGTGTTTATAAATATTTGGAAGGTCAAATTAATATAAAAAAAACAATAATATTGTTACATCCAAAGGACATAAGAATGGAAGTAAATACAAAACAAAAACAAAGTTGTTTACATTTTGTATTTTGAAAAACGTTTCATTTTTCAGTGCCATTTATTTTTATTGGGCATTGATAATGGATTGGTGCTTTAATTTAGCCCCGGCATATGTGGGGTAGGTCAAAGGTAATTCATTTGGCTTCCTGATGGTAATAATAACAACAATAATAACGGGATAAAGAAATTAAAATTAAAGCCGAAGGAAAAGTAGGGAATTACGTGCGCGGTGGATTCGAATTGGAAACATGCATTGAAATCTGGACCTAAATTAATTGAGGCTTCCCAAGCTAAGATCCAACTTTTATCGTTTCAAAGCAACTTACATTGCGCTGCGCCCGATATCAGATAAAAATAGAACAATCGAAGGACCGTTCGACTTTTTTTTTCAGACGCTCCGCATTCAGGACGACCTTTAACTTTAATTTGCTTTGAGACTCGGAATCAGAATTAATTTCGGATCAGTCGAGATGAAAAAAGGAGAGAGGACCTTCCTTGGCTGGATTTTTTCGCAAACTGGGACAATCTCTTTGGAGCTATAATATTTTCGTAGGAATGCGAACTTTCATCCGCGAATACGTTTTATCTTTGATAATCTCAGACGAGCACAAGTTCCGAAGTCGGTACATTTGCAGTTAAGAGCCAGCCGAAAACTATTGGTAATTGACCCATTTTTCCTCGCGCCAATTTCTCCGCTTCAATCATCGCTTTGTGGCTTACCATTGGAGGTGAATTTAGTTGATTATATAAATAATTCCGCGCGAATGCAATTTTCAATTTATCTTTCAATTTTCAATTTATCTTTCAATTTTTGGAAATTTCAGCAGGTATCTTCAAGGTCGTTTGGGGAAATCTTCTCACAAGTACCACTCTTTACAGAATTATATATATATATTTTTTTATGTATATTCACATTGTGGATATATATTCCTTAATATATCTATATACATGTGTGTGTGTCAGGAACCTAAGTGACACGAGTCGATACTTACTTCTTCTTCTCCTTTTTCTTAATGGCTCGGTTTCCATGTCCAAGATAACCATCCTTGTGGTTGCAATAGACTTATATGACCCTTTCAGAACTGCAAGAACATCTGTCTCCTCCTAAATGGACATTAGTATGAAAATTGTACGTTAACCAACCGAGCGAAAGCTGGTAGAATATAATTTTACTTTTATTTTTATATAGTCCACTTTTACGGTGTGATGGCCTAGAATGTTCGTGGGGTGGTGATAAGGTTATGTTCTTACAGTAATGACCCTTAATATGAGAGGGGGATAGTGTGGGAAGGTAAAGGATATCCTGAACTATAAGGTAAAGAAAAATCAGTAGGTGTTCAGCATCTAAAGATTGTTTGACAACACGGAAGGACAAATATCCAAAACAATAACAATAACAATGTTTGTTATTGTTTTTATTTTTCAAGAAGCTCTTTATAAACAGAAAAGTAGAGCAAAATAAAGTTTGTTACATTCTTTATTTATTTTGAGAACATTTTATTCTTCAGCCTCATAAGCCAAAGTGTAACAGGAGGATATAACTGGTCCGACTGTACCCTAATGAGCGCTTACATAACTCAACTGGTCAACACTTTACCACGCATAAAAACCCAAGAGCGCGACAAAAGTCGATCGACGCCTCGAGAAGGGTTTTGGAAAGGGGGACAGCTCGAGACTAATCCGTCTTCTTAAATCCTCGAAACTTAAACGCCACATAATAACGTAAATCTGCAACAATGGCATTCCAACTGTTCCCGGAATGGCGGGACTATTCTCTTTGCCGTCTCCTTTCATCCCCCCCTATATCGCCGTCCCTTTCCGTTTCGTCTCGAATATCTTGCAATAACAACAGCGATAGTATTATTTCCCCCGAGACAGAATAGCGGAATCCCAGTCAGACTTTGATATTATATTATATACTGGGATAATTGATAGTGCTAACAGGCCGCGAGCTATTGATTTCGGATTTCTGCGGTGGGTGGTGGCTTTTGTAGAGAAGATTATAGCGGGCGCTCTGGCATTCGTAGCGGCACCGATATATAGCGTCATTGGTGCGGCGCATCACCCCCGCCCCCCCGGACTCACCCTCTGATTCCACCCTCCCTCCCTCTCCGCACCATTCCCTGGCGAAGGAACCTCTTGCTTCCAACCCGATTCGCTTCGCTACACTGGACCGGTCCTGCGACGAACGCCACTACCCGCCAACTATAATTGGCCATTGCTATTGCAGTTATTGTTGCCAACTTTATCCACCTTGTGCAATTGGCGCCCGATGATCGCCGACCTTTAGCGAATGTTTAAATACTTGGGCGAAATTATGATTAGCAATTACCGGGTCGTAACTGATTGTTCCACTGGTAAGCTCCAGACTCGCCCCGAAATCTGGGGAAATTGTCGCGATAATGTTTCAGGGCCATTATTAGATAACCCGGTCTCGCTCCAACCCTGACCGTAAGTGGTAATTGTATCGGCGGTGCAATCGAACTGTTGTACTTTAATATTAGCGTGACAATATTGCGGGGGTTCATTTTTAATTCAATATTACACCGCGGCCTCGTTTGTTGGAAGTAGGTGTTGAAGATAAATATGTATCCGTCATTTTTAATAAGAAGTTGATCATTGAAATGACTTTAAACGACGTAAAATTGCTTGTTGTGGTAGTTCTAATGTAAGTGCAAGCTCTTTTTGAGTTTTTCTATAATTTCGGTCTTCATTGGTTCGTTCTTTGTCTTCGACGTCGAGTTCATCGAACAAAATGGCTGATTCTGACTCAAAATTGATGATATTTCAAGGTTATGTTGTCGAGGGATAATTTTGACTGTTAGTTTGTTGTCAAATGGCAGAGATAGTTATTGTTTTAGAATGAAGGATTAAATTACAAAAATCGTCATATTAAAATCCAAACGAATTTGATACATTTCTGACAAATTAATAATTGAGGTTAGAATTAGTTGAATCCTTCTGGAAGTCATCACAATTAAATATTTTAAGAGTAAATTTATACCACAAATATTTGATCAGATAAAATACTTCAGATATCCATACGGTAGTAAGATACTACGAAATAACAGTTCAATTTGTATTATCCAAATTGTGGCTATCTTCAATTAAACCATACAGTAGAATTTGTACTCACTTGATAACCAAATTGTTTAGTTGAACTCTAGCGGAATTGTTTCGTTGTTTTGATTCCTCGGTCGCATAAATGTTTGCAACAAATCGAATCCCACGATAGACGTTTTGTTAATTCAAAATTTTGGGTCATCGCGGCTAAATCAATTTAACTGAATAATTTATTTGATTTCAATCAAGTAACTTCGCTTCTCGTGATTATTAAAATTGTTTAAACGTTGTAATAACTGATCATCGTTACATAAATTCTAATACAAGCCAAGTTTACGCAAACAATATTAATTTCGTCATATTTAATTACAATAAAGTAAATTTTTCGCCGCTACAATATTACAACGTTATTATATTACAACTTTACCATCTTGTTTTCAACCTAATACACTTGGTCTTCGCTTAAAATCCTTCACGCTTTGAAAATACCATAAATTCGCATCATCATTTATACTAAGATTATCTACAAAAAAGTGGTCCAAGATATCATGTATGAATTATTAATACTCATATATATTTACCGCGAGGCGAACCTTATTTGTAAAATATATCATCGTATAGTGTAAGGCAAAATCAGTAAAACCATTTCTCCTCCTTTATATCGCGTTATTTTTCAACCCGTTAAAAAATACTTCAAAAAGTGGTTATTAATATTGCCCAGTATAACGGGAAGAATGTTCAGCAAATATTGCCCTAATATTATGCGTTATTAGTAATTCATCATTCGTATTAATAATCAACATCGCGGTTGTTACGTAAACACGTACATACGAAAATCATCTTCAAATTGTCATTGAATGCTATTACAAACTGAATAACATTAATTTACTGCCGGATTAATCTACATCGAGGGGGAAATAATCATTTGGCTGAGTCCAAAAGAAAAAAATAAATAAAAGAGGGGAAAATTTTCCGAGACCATCTCGTCCTTCGACCTGGACGTCCGTGTAAAAATTACCCTTATCTTTATTTGTTTATTTATTTTTCTTTTCCATCAACTTTTCATCCCTCTTCCCTCTCTTTTTTTTTCTGGTCATCTACGGAAGTAAAGTTACACTTCCACAAATGTTTCGAAGATAGAAGGCTGGCAGAAGAAGTGACGGATAATCTATGGCTTTGGCTACTCGAGTGGAATATTATTTCCTTCCAACGAAGCGCGGGCGAAAATACTCACACGGGAAACCCATGGCCCGGAATCCGCTCCTAATCCTTCTCTATTTGAAATGGGCGTAATTTTACCTTTCACGATTCGACGAGCGCGTGCAAATAGCTCCCGCTCTACGCCGGGGGAGATATTAGTGTCCAGTACACATTGCTACGCGCATCCGGGTTATTGAACAATTTGCATTTATCTTGCGCTTTACATACAGCTGATAACCGGGTTGTTCTGCCTTTTTGAGGGCGACCCACAGGGAACCCTTTGATGTGGCGAGGGCGCCCGCTCGATTTTCGAACGTTTGAATTTTGCAAAATTCACGTCATTAGTCGTCAAGATTAACCGAGATAACTTGTAACGATTGAATTTAAGGCGAACTGTTTGAAATTTATGCGGAATGATGAATTTTAGGTAGGGGAAATTTTGGATGCTAGCAAACTCATTGGAAGGTTTAGTTATAGGAATTTAAATAGACATTCTCTAAAATGGGATAAGCTTCACTTTTTTTTCATTAAATTACTTAGATAATCCATTTTCTTGGTGTACCTAAATGTAGAAGCATTGAAATTTTTTTCCATCTTTTCCTGGATTACCCAAATGAGGCATACATGTGGGATATCTGAAGGTTTTTGTTGCCTCTGATTAGCAATTTACCGCCGATAAATAGCCAAGGAATATCCTACTTGATGCCATCATTGGCATTACTAGGTCAAATAGATTTATAAAGCTATGATGTGAATGGGATTTGGATGAAGGTACCCGGTTTGTGATATATATCATATAATGTCTTCTACACTTTGCAAGTATTATTTCGTTATTAAGTTAGAAATAATGAAACGGATATATATATAGTTATTAGATTTGATATTAAATCTTGTTTAATTGTAGTGTTCTGTCTCGTCGTACATGTCACGATATCTCGTGGGTTTGAATGACGAGTTCGTACCTTCCACACCATCCCACATACCGATGAATTTGTATATTTCATACCCTCCTGTAGAACGAAGAGTCCGTACTCTATACAGTTTCTCGGGGAACGACGAATCCGTACACTCTATAATGTTCATCTATTGAAGATATACCTACCCAAATGGGAAGGTTTACCTATCCAAATGGGAAGGTATACCTCCTAAATGGGAGGGTTTCCCTATCCAAATGGGAGGGTTTACCTATCCAAATGGGAAGGTATACCTATCCAAATCGGAAGGTTTACCTACCTAAATGGAAGGTATAACCTACCTAAATTGGAAGATATACCTACCTAAATGGGAAGGTTTACCTACCTAAATGAGAAGGTATACCTACCCAAATGGCAGGTATACCTACCTAAATGGAAAGGTATACTTACCTTTATAATTCCTAACCCAAGCACGAATCTACCAAGGTTATCTTCAAACAATTCCATCAATCATATCGGACCTCCCCAATTACCATATCAATTATGAATAGATCATCGATTGGTTTATGACACAGTTATCAATCGTCGCTCAAACGGCCATCCTAAATGCCGCGCTTTATAATCCCGCGTCGTGATTTACGGCTCGCTCGGGCGAAATGTGAAATTTCAATGAATCGCACCGACGAGCCGCCTAAACCAAGCATCCGCGGAAATAAATGTTCCAAATTCGTGGAGCACCCAAATATCACCGGTACTTCCAAGGAAAATAAAAATGTCACAGAAGTATGATGATCCTCGACCGTGGGGGAGGGGTGGGGGGAGATAATGCCGGGCGGAGGGCCGCCGCGTCTTTTGTGCGACTCCGGCTACACTTATCTCCGTCTCCTTTGATGGAAATCTGCGCGATACCACCGCGGCAATCCGAGGGGAAGACTGAAAAGCGGAAAAGGAGCACCCGCCAGGTAGACAAGTGGATAGAAACTAGTAACTGAATAGTATTAATCAAGAACATATTGCTATCGTGCCGCGCAGCGGGGTGGAGGTAGCGCGCTGGCAATATGTTGTATCCGGAATAATACGGCGGGAGAGTGTATCGCGTCGCGTATCTCGAACTGGAGGATACGGGCAAGGCCCGGGGTTACGCGCCCGGGGGAGGGGGGGGGGTTCGGTGCTTGAAAGGGCTTCGT
>JABFPN010005984.1:0-12222 GCA_022817305.1 Leptoteleia sp. ZL-2020
GGGGGGGGGGAGGAGGGAGGCGAGGTAAGGAGATTGACGCGCACAAAAGGGACGCAGTAGTTTTGTGTCAACGCCTCAGTTACGTCACGGCACAATATTTTGCGGACAATTTTTCGTTCCACTAAAATTCTGTATCTTAATCTCTTTTAAATAGTTTCGATGCTTCTCGTTAGCTTTGGATTATTAACGTAATGAGTATTTTTTATTTTAACGAAAACAAAAAGAAACTTTTTCAGCTATTAATTGTACTTTTATTGTGTTATAATGCGTTATCTTTATTGCATTGTAATTCGATCGTTTTCATGCTAATTTAGTCAAATCGTTTTCTATAAATACTTGGAATTGTAATGATTTCCATATTGCAGTTCGATAATCTTTTATTGCGTCATTGTAGTAAAATAATTTTTAACCCGTATTTGTTTTTATCGTTCTCAATTTTCTTTATCAACATCTTTTTGTCCACTTTGGTGTGTTTCTCTCTCTCTCTCCCTCTCTCTCTCTCTCTCGCACGGAAATTATTTCGTCGCCGTTCTTATTTTTCACTTCTTGCACGGTCACACTTAATTAAATAGTTGTAAAATTAATGTTGTGAAAATCTTTGCCGTTCTGACTGCAATAATAGATCTATTTTTAGCTTCCTTATTCTTCGGTCGGTTTTTATGACGGTCGCAAATTTGGCGAAAATTTTCATTCAAATTTACCATACCATTCAAAACACCATACTATTCAAATTTAATACACCATTATTGTCGGTAAAATTGTTTTCCAATATATTTTTATATATTTTTTTGTCCTACACTGAGAGAAAAGATATATCACAAATTATTATTTTTTGTATCATTTGAGGATATATTGGAAAAGTAATTATTTCCACTGCTAATAATAGTAAAATTTAAAAGTCATACAGTAAATATTAGTATATTTATTAGTTAGTAGCAAAGTTTGTTTGTTTTCAATTTTACCATTACTTTTTTCTCAGTGTATATTTCCAAATATACTAAGCAAAATTTTCGGGAAAAGTAACAATTTTTGCCAAAAAAAAAAACCTGCAATTAACTAAATTTATTAATCAACATAAAGTACATTTATTTAATTCTCCCGAAATAATCGTAATTCATATTTTAGGCTCGTTTAGGTTGTTGTTATTTGTATAAAATTAAGATGTCAAAGGCAACGAATGCAAGCAAGATTTACCGCGGTTCTACGCAAAAAGGCGGGCAATGCATCGGACGGGGGCTTTTTATCAACGTAAAAGGAAAAACTGATTAGCGCCGCTAATCTTTCACTCGGTAATTTACCTGAATGGCAAAGTAGCCGGGGGTCAATGACCGGGCGGCGCGTTCCACTGTGGATTTACGTTAGCTAAGGTGCCTGTCGGAAATCTAACGCGCCCAGTTGGACCGCATTTTTTTTTTCGGAAACGACCGCTTTCGGTTAACCCCCGGCGGTACCAAAGTGGTACCAAAGTGTGACGCAGTATCTGGCGCAGGAAAAACGTAGGAAATTTGAAAGAAATGGGTTTTAAATGGCAGTCCAACACGCAGAAAAAAAATTGAAACAAAATTTACTATACCTTATAACAACACTGACGTAAAATTATTTAAATCATTATTACTTGGAAAGTATCAAAATATTGGTAAACGTCCTTCAATTTTTACCATACACTGAGAAAAATTCGTGCAGTTTACCGAAAATATGATTGCAGCAATTGTAAATGGAGTTGTTGCAAGTATTTTCACTCCAACTCCGAGTTAAGAGTTGGTTTTGGAGTGTACTTCCGATATGCAGTTGTGGCTATAACTTTAACTGAAATTCATTACAGTAAACAAATGAAGCACAGATAATCTTAGAGTTAAACTTTATTTTTGCATTGTAAAATATACTCATATCTTCATTAAAAATTATGTACAGCATCTTAATTTTTTAATAAAGAGTTTTTATAATCTATTTTTGCTTACTATCTGTCACTATATGCTTATACATTTGACTCCAAATCCAACTCTGCATTTGCAGTAGGGATTACCGGATTTTTTTTCTGAGTTTACTAGACACTAATAAATAGTATAAATCTCGTATTCTTTCGACTGTCAACTTATTAAACGACCACACCAATATGTTTTACCTCAACGTTGTTATACAGTATAGTAACTTTTGTTCCAACTTGTTTCTGCGTGAACGAGTCGTATCTTTTATCTCGAGAATTTTTACACAAAAGGTAATGGTACTGTTTTGGGACAGGTGTTTTGCCTCTCTTTT
Organism: Leptoteleia sp. ZL-2020; assembly: GCA_022817305.1. NCBI lineage: Eukaryota > Metazoa > Arthropoda > Insecta > Hymenoptera > Scelionidae > Leptoteleia > Leptoteleia sp. ZL-2020. The sequence continues at coordinate 2,257 of JABFPN010005984.1, forward strand.
ATTGGTGGCTCTTTTCTCCTTTTGCATCGCATAGAAAACGAGCTTTATATTACAATATTAACACATAATATATATATAGAAAGTTAGCATCATTAAGAACGACAAATCTAGTTATTTTTCGTAACAGCCATTCTGAGGAAAATTACAATAGGACTGAAAAATAATACATTTTTATTATGTAAATAAAATGTATTTTCTTTTATTTTTGTTGTTTTGAAATGCATAAAGGATAAGTCTAATAAAATAAAAACAATAACAAACGTGGTTATTGTTGTTGTTCCCTTAATTTGGCCTTTCTTCTGTTATTAAACAATTTTTGTTTGCGTTTTAAATTTCAAAGACGTGTTGTTCTTCAGTTCCATAATATTAATGAAATTTACGAGAAGCAATCTTTTTCGAATCTGATTTATGTATATTTTGTTTTTTCCAAGCTATGCTAAAACTGGTATAAATTAACCGATAATGGTTCGTTTGTTGTAAACTAACTAGTAATTTTTCCAAATAAATTTTTAGCGACGCAGAATACCGGTTAAATTGCCGAAATTATTGGTTAATTTAAACAAGTATTAATTAATGAGAAATAAAATTGTATAGTTGTTGAGAAAATTAACTATTCATATTTCTAATTGTTAGAAATTGAACTCGATACTGAGGATAATTTATTTATATTTTGCTAGAAAAATTTCAATATTCTCGCACTTTTATTGCTTATTTTTATATATCTTTTTTTTTAAGATTTATATTTTTTTTTTATTTCATATAATTGAATAACTTGTGCAAAGGACTTTGCTCCTTTCGCTTTGCATTATGTCAAATTATGAAACACCGAAAAATAAAGGTTATCAGTGCAGTGATTTTACACACAACTGTGATATATACAATTGTGTCCAAATTGAAAACAAGATAAAGCCGACTGCCATGAGCTCTCAAAAATTTGTTATTAATAATACCGTTTTAACATTGGTACGATTAATTTGTTAAACGTTAATTTATTTGCCAAACAAAATCGCGGATACATTTAGTAAATTCTAATTATTAATTAATTTGATTAGGTGCTTTAATAATTATTGCAATTTATTGCAAATTAACTTAATGTATTTTATATTTCTTATATCATATAAAATAATTTTTAACGATTTAGTGTTGCCATAAATTCTGACGTCGAACATTAGTATTGAAATTGACATTTAATTTTAATATAAATTAATTAAAATATGTAAATTAATAATTAAAGTATTGCGTGAGAATGGTTATTTTGGCATAATGATGTTTCGAAGTCAATTAATACTTTGTTCAAAATATAAATGCCATTTCAATTTTTATCAATGAAAATTAAAAATAATTAAGTGGTCGTATCAAAGTTGGTCGGAATGTACTCGTTGTATAATGTTGGTAAACTTAAATAACAATTTCATGTTATCTACTTTTCGATGGCATACTTTTAACTTGTGAAATTTTATTATAATAGAAAAAGAATTTAGGATCTTTTATCATAATTCTATATTAAGATTTTGACATGAAACATAAATATACAGATGTCGAACTTATAACGTTGCAATTCTTGAATTTACTGTAACGCACATTTCTCTTCTCTAGAAAATTCCAAAATCTTTGAAACATATACGAAAATAAAAGAGAAATTTATCACCATATTGACCAGAGTTGTTTGCTATTTGAATTGCAGAATGACACTTTATTTTAATATTCATTATGAGGAAATAAAGTAATTATTACACTTCCTAATGTTAATAATTTACAAAGTTTACTCCAATTTTAATTTTACAATCTACTATTCAAATACTCTCTAAAAAAAAATGTTTCATTCCAATAATCACGTTGAGTTGTTAAATTTCAAAATGTTTTTATTAAAATATTTCATATAGTTTTTTTGTCAAAATACCTTAAGTGTCAAATTGTGTCAAAGTTTCAACATTTATAACTAATCGTTCAAATTTATTACGTCTTATATTTCTAACATAATCGTATCAATATATGCGTATTATCGGTACTTATATTACCAATAAATAAATAAATGAAGAATATTATTTGCACAGATTTAAATTGAATTTAACTGTACTTGATTGTTCATTAAAATTAACTTATCAGAATATCTTTAAATGAAAATAAAACGACTTCCCAATTAATATATAACATTTTGAAAGTTCAACGACTTCAATTTTAATTTGAAATCTTACAATAACGTATCATTTCTATTGAATTAACAAATTGCTTTGGATAATAACGACGACTATTATTACAAGCCGTATTATAACTGTTATTGATGTTAAATTAACATTTGATTCAAATCGTATCGAATAATCAATAAAAACGTTCGTTTGTTTGTATTACCCGGCAAATAGTTAATGCTATTTTTAGAAACAACGAGGTTAACAGTCTGTCATCAAAATTATGTTAAATTATACCGAGTCTGTTGATGTCAGCTTTTTTATGAACAATTTTTTTCTTCTTTTTTAATTTGATTATAACATTTCGTATCGTTGCCTTTTCTCCAATAATTCTGTATACGGTTGTTTTCTAAAAATGTTGCTCAGATCGAATGTAAAATTAAACAAATTTTTATTATTCCTCTGCCGGAATTCAGTTAAGGTCGTACGATTATTTCTTTCTTTCATATAGAAAAAAAAAAGTTAGTATAAAACTCTTCATTTCCCTTCGATCTTAAATAAGCGAATAAATATTTGTTTCGGTTTTTATACCCGGCTAAATATAAATTACTAATTTTTTCTACCCATTTAGGTCAATGTTTCTGCTATAAATAATCGTAAAATTTTTAAGTATGCACAGTAGCTTTGACACCGTGGGAAAAAAATTTATAATAAAGTTCACTATTGGGAATGGTAAAAAGTATACGGCCACGCGATGGCAATTTTTAATATCATTGAACTGAAAGTTACTGTACATTGAATTTCACCATTATCTATGGCAAATAATTTTTACTTTCCCAATCATTAAATTGGTATATAAAGAATAGTAATTTATGATACTTCCTTTCTTCTCGGTGTAATACAAAACTTTTTACTACATTTAACGGTGAAAATGTTTATTATTCGTCGATGTCCCAAAGTTAATGTAAAATATTTGAAATTTTACTATTACTTTTCTCCCAATATATACAATTATATACATATATATACATGTATATGTGCGGATAATTTCGTATCTTTTATTGTACGATTTTTCTTTTTTTTTTTTACTTCTTTTTTTTCATGTAAAAAATGTTCGGCGAGGAAGAAAATTGAATCGCCGTTAAGAGACATATGCGCGGTGGAAAAGGAGTCGAATTATAAATTTGAATGGGCGAAGAGAGAGAGAGAGATAGAGGAGATTCGCCCACACAGCGCTATTGAGAGGGCCGATTGTAACAGCCGCAGTAGCACACCTGCGCGTGCATCCGCGCGCGCGAGAGACCGCCAATTACATTCGGCCAGTTTACTGGATTTCAATCTTACAAACCGACTGACTGACCCATATGCAGGGCACATTTATTCCGCCCGGGGTACGGTACCGTCCGTTAACCAAATAAGGGGACGCAGCCGAGAGCGATTGGGCGAAGCGAAACGGCCGGATTCTCCTCCGGCACGGCCGAATTCGTGCGGCGAGGCGAGCCTCGTCGGGCCGGCCGAATCATTACCTCGCGGAGTAACGCGCGTTGCGCAACTGAGCCTTTGCACACGCACGTCGGCTCGTAAAATTGTGCTGCGAGCAAATTTGACCGCTCGCCAGATTCGACGGTGGCCATGATTTACATTCGTTAATTTTTAATTGCTCACTTTTCTTCTTTCCCTTTTCTTTTTCTTTCTTTTTTTTTTTTTATTTGCAGTTGGAAAAGTAAAGTAATTTTAATTTTATATTAAAAGTTATTAGGAATGTTAGTCTTTGGGACCTTGACTGAATATTACTAAGATTTTATGTTGAATTTTTTTCTCTTTTTTTTTTTAGTTATAGTTGATAAATTTCCATTTCATTTTTGCAATCGTCATTTCTCCACGAGGTATGAAATGAGGTGATTATACACTAATACACTTTTTCTTTTATTTTCATTTATCATTAGTATTTTAATCATCATTATTTTCATTTTATTAGCTTGTCCTAATAAAAGTCATTTGTTTATTTTCAACCTCAATCTTAAAGACCACTCCATTCTTCTTATCTGCTCGCTTTTCACATTTCAGACAAAATCGGTATAAATCGGGGTTTCACCCGGGCTCACTTTCCGGGTTTTTCCAAAATTGTTTCATCTTGCCCCATACTGTTAAGCCGAGGAATGTCTATTGTTCTCCGGAACGTGATTTTTCGTGCATCGACTGGTATCGTAATTGTACTCACGTACGCCTTATTTTTTTTTTTTTTTTTTTTTTTTTTTAAAGCAAAACATTTCGGGATAAAGCGCGAGAAAATATGCACGAAAACAAGAATATCTGCGCGGATGCGTGAAAAGTAAATACGCGATCACGCGTCGCCGATTATTCGGGAAATTATCGTCATGTCCACGGAGAGAGGAGAAATTAATAAAGAACAAGTTGATGTGCAAATTAGATCTGTTATGTATAGTTGGGCGCAGGGATAATTATTGAAATTTTAATAAAGTGGATATATGCTTGAAAATGTTAATGAAAATGAAAATAATTATTGTTTTAAGTCAGTGAAACGTATCGCTGTGTGGAGAATTATCGTTTTAAAGCAGACCGTAGTTGTCAACATGTTTGATACGTTTTGCCACAGTGAAAAGAAAGTCATCTGTTATAATTTTTGTGACAGCTAGAATTTTTGGTCGAATTAGCCATATTATGGTTATTTTATTTTAACTAAAAATTAGATAACTGGAATTAAAATTCTGTAGTCACACTGAGGAAAAAAAATATGGTTGATTTTCGTGATAATTAGAATTCTGGGAGAATTAATCATAAATATGATTATTTTAACTAAAAAATTATAATTTTATAGTATTCACCAAAATTAACTATGCTTATAGTTAATATTGCTATATTTTTTTCTCAGTGCATCACAAAAATAAAGTATGCATATTACGATTAATTTTTTTTTCTGAGTATAAGATAGTAATTTGTTTATTTTTGTTAATCTTTTTAACTATACGTCCACTTTAGTAATACTTTGGTAATTTTTATTATATATTTCCTCTTTGTATAGTTCTCGCAATAACCATAACTTTTTTCAGTTATCTTTAAAGCACTACAAATCGGTATGGTTAATTTAACTGAGATGTAGTTGTTTTTACTATATTGGATATTTTAACTATAATATACACAGTGATTGTATTAATTTGAGGATATATTGGAAAAGTAATTATTTCTACTATTAATAATAATAAAATTTAAAAGTTCGTCGTGTGAAACGAATCGTAGGAAGTAAATCGTTAATTTTCATTTGATCCAAAGTCCAAAAAAAACAGACGGACTTTATTATCCGTTGGTTAATAATTTCCCGAAACGGTGCCGCACGTGTAATGGCAATAGAATGGTAAACACAGAAAAACCATGGCGATAATTAGGTTGCGGTAGAATAACAAGACTACCTTTTTTCTCCCCCCCTTAATGTTTATCGTTTTATTTTTAAATGAACAATTTTCCGGCGAGCGGTACCACCGATCGGAATAAAAGCCTTCGGTGAAAAAGGAGCGACGGCTCGCTTTATTTACAACGAATTGTCGATCTTGGCTCGCGTCATGCGGCAACGTCACCGTGATTGATAAAATGGTAATTTATAGTGCTCAAGTTTGAAGCCCCGTATCGAATCAGAAAAGTCGACAAGCTTTTGTAATTAAATTTTGAAAATCTGTTTTGCACCACGACAGCCTCCAAATTTATAATGAGTAAAACGTAATAATAATTATCATTCGTGGTATATCAGATTGAAGTTATGTGAAAATAATGGCCTTATTTAATATTCGTGAACATGCAATATTAATGTATTAGAATTTTACTGCGAAATATTGATATAATTGATTGTAAAAGTATTTTCTTAGTAAACATATTTACTTTTCCAATGTGCCTTTATATTAATATAAAAATGGTAATTTATATTGCTCTTTATTTTAATTCCAATTTAATTCCAATTTTTTTTATAACAATATTTAATATTTTTGAATTCGTTTTATTCACTTTGAGATCATTTCATAAAATAATTCTTTATATAGTTATACAAGAGGACTAAATGTAACTGGATTATTTACTTTATTTGAAATATCATACACAAGTTTTTACGTATAGCAAAATCGCCCGTGGAATGAACTTTTACAAGTCACTTCATCATCTTGTTTTTTAATTTAGCTATAAACCGATATATTAATTTCGAAAGGTTAGCTTTAAGGACGATCTTCGAATGTGTAACAGCTTATGCATAATACCTCAAATGCGATAAAGAATGTCACTGCCTTTCCCTTTGCCTTTATTATTAGCAATTATTTATGGAAATGACTTTTGGCGGGAAATAAGTGATTTGAATTTCGCTCAAAAATGAAACGCCACCTTAATGGTAATATGAAATATGGCTTGGTTCAATTTTGATTTATTATATAAGAATTAATTGTTCATGTAAGTGAACCATTTGTTTAAATTTTGTATTTTTAATTTTTTCCCCCCAATTCTACACTGAAATAAATAATACGCTTATAATAAGAGGACAATCTTCTTATGTAATTATGATGAATTTAAAATTATTTATCATATAATTAACACGATTTCCTTTAAGCATAATAATACTATTCTTACGATAAGAATATTAATCTTATAGTAACCGGAATTATTTTTATCAATCCATCAAGTGGAAAATCCACTTATTATTAGAATAATCCGGTTAAAATAAATGGACATTTTTCACAGTGTATTTCAGTCCCATCGATTGATCTTAAATTTGAGAAAAATTATTGATCATTTTCTTAATATTTGACTGATCAAACAAAATTTCACTTTACAAACACGTCCACGTTTTTATCTCCACTTCTCTCCTTTTTTTTTTTCTTTTTCATTTTTATTAATCGTCATCAAAAGAGCGACTCTTAAAATATATTCGTTGACTTTTTCGGGCAGTGTCTCGACACCGCGACAACAAGAATTGGAATTTGAGAAATTTGGCGAGGCGAAAAAGAAAGAAAGAGGAAGAAAAAAAGTTGTTTATCCGTGGTTTTTCCCGCGCAAACAAGCTCGAAAACTCAACGAGGCGCGCACTTTAGCCGAAAGCATTTCGAAACGCGCCGTTTTCTGCTTTTTCGAGAATTCGAAAGTGGCGTTTTGACGTCAGCGCGGCTTGTGAGCGGTTTTTCGGCCAATGTTTTTCTACGCGTCTCAATGATGTCAAGATTGTTTGACGACCGTACGATACGCTGGGGGGAGGGGGGCAGCGGAAAGAGGAAGGAAGGGGGGAAGACGGCAAAAAATCCGTGAATGGATTTCCGATACTTATTGATGCTGCTTGAACCGCGTGAACTCTCAAGGAACGCGCACCGAAGGTCTTCGCCGGCCAGCGTCGAAGATCGTGGAACGTTCGTTTTGTTTTCTCCGGGAGGTTCATTGAACACCGAGTCGTGGAATAGTTCTCTATTAGAGGATAAATAAATATTTTTCGATCAAATCCGATTTGTTTCGTGGTAACGATGAATATTGGCCGCGCGACAAAGGGGACGGAAAACAGGGCTGGGAAAATTTTTGCTTATCTTAAGAGAAAAACAAAATGCAAGAAGAAGAATAAAAAGGAAAAAAAGGAGTTGGTTTTAACATTAAATTTTCAGGGAGAAGGAAAGGTTTATTATAATTCACATGGAAAGGATTGATCTAATAAAAATTACTGTGCTTGATAAAATTTAAAAAATTGCCAAATTAAGTTAATAAAACTTGTAGAAAAGTCAGTATTATAAAAGTAGTAAGATATGGGAAAGAGTTGGCAGAGTACTGGCATTGGCAAATATTAACAATTGGCAGTTTCACTCAAGTTTCGATACTTATATATAATAAAAATTGTATTGGGTCGACAGTTGGTTGATTGCCAATAAACAAGTGACCGTTGGCATAGTACTGGCACTAGACTGTCCCAACTATTAAGATATTATAATCTTTTACAAGAAGCATTTATCGTTTTTTATTTGTAAATTTTTATATCATACATTGGGAAAAAAGTAATAATAAAAATTGCTATACCTTCTGCGCTATTATTACCTATGTTTGCTATTTTACCATACCATGGCAGTAAAATTTTATGTACTACATAGTAAAATTTTTTTTATGATCTTCCAAAGTTGCCAGGATTTATGGTAACCCTAATAGGGAAGAGATATCGTACGATATCCCACAAACATTTTCAAATAATACCTTTATGTTCTGTCCCAGAAATATTCTTAGTATATTATTGTGAGGTTAAATACCCTAGGTATATACCACAAATATTTCTGGGATTGGTCATAAAGATATTATTTAGAAATATTTGTGGGATATCGTACGATATCCCTTCCTACTAGGGAATTATTACCACACTGAATATAAAATTTTACTGCAATGGTATGGTAAAATAGTAAATACTGTAAGCAATATCCCTTCATTGTCAAAAGGTATAGTCATATTTATTATAACTTCTTTTTCAATGTAGCAATATTTTTGACTGAAATATTTTATGTTATTTATTTATTTATTTATTTGTTGGTTCCTTAAAGAGTTCGAAAAATGGAGAACTAAATGTTCCGAATCACTTGATCGGAAAATCGGAATGAAAATTTATTTTAAGAATGAGAAGCCCCGAAAGAGACTTGGACAAATTCCCACCATTGACGGACACTAGCAAGTGAATCCGAGAAAAGGTGATTGGCACGGTAATAATGCGGGGACAAAGAAGTCCGGGGCAAACATCATATTTCCCAGGAGTTGGAAGGAATCTTTTTAAAATCACCGAACACGAAGAGTTATTGAAGAATGCAAATGTTCTGCCTCATTAATCAGGATTAACCGAGACATTAGACGGCGGTATTCGTACAATCAGTAATAAGATATAAAAGTGACCAGCGCCGCGCTCATCATTCCCATTTTCCACGTTTTCGATTCTTTTATTTAATTAATCCCGAGCAATGTTTATCAATTGTCACCTCGCTCGGATTACGTTTATCGGATATAAATTTATAATAATTGAACCGTGCCGGACTTAGAAATTACGTACGCGATGAGGAAAGATTAATTATAATTAGTAACATTGTTAGTTAACTGATCATATAGCAAAAATTTAATGAAATTACTATCTTAAGTTGGTAAAAAGTATCAGCGTGTTGATAATTATTCTTAGAGAGCTGACAATATGTGTCAAAATGCTGACACTTTTTACTAACTTGGGATAGTAATTTTTCAATTCTTACTAGTATATGACCAGTTTACTATAAATGTCAGTAATTTTTGGTAAATTGGTACCATTCACAACTTCATAAATAAACCTAAAGATTATTCTAAAAATTTCTATCATCTTCAATTACTTCTTATTTTCATTGAACTGAAGAATAAAAGTCTTTTAACACTAAACACCTTTTGTTTTGAAAATGAAACAAAGTTTGCTTATATTTTAAAAACGTTTCATTTAAAAAAAATGAACAAAAAAAAGTGTAGGGTAGTTCCCAATCTAGCAGGTATAACTCTGTTTCAACTCTGGTCATTATTCTTTAATGTCACTTGGGGTACCATGTTTTTTTTTTTTCTAGAATACTTTTTTAAACGTTTCAATTATTTTCCGAATAAAACTTCCATCGGAAACCGCGGTTCTCCGAGGTGGCTGACAGAGAGAAAAAGAGAGCGAGAGAGAGAAAGAGAGCGAGGGAGGGAGAGAGAGAGAGAGAGAAAAAGCTCTATAAAGAGAAGTTGAGCACGTGCCTCGGCGGCGATAAAAATGCAAAGGATGCCGCAAAAGAAGTCCTCCGGGCGACGAAGACGACGAGGACGGGGGGGGGGGGGGGGGGGGGGG
>JABFPN010005985.1:0-12221 GCA_022817305.1 Leptoteleia sp. ZL-2020
CATAGAATACTATACAATGTGTATAGAAAACATTCCCAAAAATTATAAGTGATACACATACAAAGAACGTATAGGTTCAGTATTCCAGGATTTATTGCTAAATATGCTATTTATTTTTCTCGGTGTAGGCGGAGAACATTTTTGATAAATAATCTGGAATATTTCATGCTTTTATTAAATGTTTATCGATCTGATTTATGTCTGAAATCATCGTACATAACTTGAACACATACAGTGAAATAATCTTAATATTTTTTTCCCCTAAAATAATAAAACATTCTGTAAATTTCAACTCAACAAGGTTAGATTGCCGTAAACTATGGTAATATTTCCAAAGTAATTTCCCTAAGTGTACAAGTTGTCAAACTGTAAAAATGACAGCGCGGAAAAAAAGGCCGGGAATTCGCGTTTTTTATTATACCAGCGCGGTAATTCTTTTCTTTTTACAAACGCGCGGGAGGAATTAAGGTTTTAGCGCGGTAATTTTTCGAGGCTTTTTGCCACTCAATCCAGCCAATCGGCTCGCGATTTGGTCATTTTATCGCGCGCTCGTAGGATTCTTCTGGTCGGTATTAAAATGCGGTTAAAGTAAAAGATAAAGTGCTTTCTTAAATATGGTACAAGGTTTTTGAGATGTGACGAGCTTGTCAGGGCAAAGATATACGCGGTACACATCATTTTTTCAAGGCCACATTTTCCGTGGAGCAAACAAGTTGTTTTCGTGCCAGCCACCACGGTGCTGCCATTAAAAGATAGCACGAAGAATGTCGAGGATTCTTGATATGCTGATCCACGGGCGATGTCGCGAAAGGAATGAATGATCTAGAAAGACCTATTTCCCGTTTCACCATTCTGTCTGGCTTTTTTTTTCTCAAGGCGCGTTTGACTTTTTGCAACTACTGCCCTGAATCAAGTGTAACTCCGCGAAGTTCATGTGTTACGGTTACGCGTAGTTTTATTCGAGTGAAAACTGTAACGCATTATCATTATTATTATCATTTTGTAACGTGTAGAAAGGTAATTGTACGACAAATTTCTTGGGATGGATTTCTTAAAACAATCGCGTATTTATGTAAAACTAATTTGCAGAATATTATCCAAAAATTAATCTAAAATATTCGGCTTCGACTGTATAATTGAGAGTAAAAATTACATTCATGACAAATTGTACACTTTTGGGTATTTATCTTCAAATTATTAAAATATTTTATATTTGAAATTATAAATTACGAAATATAAAGTTTTAATTATACAGTTTTTTCTTTTCCGATTTACAGACGTCTGGTTTAATATATTATATTTCGTAAACACTGAAATTGATAATTAAAGTAATTAAATATCTTTGATTAATAAAATTGTCATTAATGAGCTGCTGAAGTGTTAAATTGTCGTTTAATTGTACCGTAAACACAATTTCATATCATTTAATTGTCTTAGTTTTATTTTAAATAAAATTTTCGATTTCTTAATGATAACTTTCGATCATTTAATGATAATTTCATAATAATTTCGATAATAATATTGTTACCACAATTTTTTTTGTTATATTTTATACAAAGCGATTTTATTAATAAAAATTTCTTATTGTTGTCCCACTTATTTTATAAAATTATAGTCTAAAAGAAAATATTAACAAAAATAGAATTTCACTGAAATAAATTGTTACTGTCTGATAATCACTAATTGAAACATAGAATGTTGAAGGAATACAATAACTTCTTTGCATTGAAAGAATGAAGACATTTGTAAAATTTCCATTCTTTGTCCAGAAAATAACTGAAATTCTTTGCTTTGTCCAAACACGAGAGGATAAAATGGAAAATTTGAATTAATTTCATATGTAAGTTACACAAAAATACTTTCAGTGACGATAAACATGTAAAACTCTCTGTGATAAAGGGGATAAATTATGCGTGTAACCAAAGATGAGTTATGTTTTAATAACATGTATCACCTTTAATAATGTTATTTATTCTATACACTGAGAGATAAATTTTTGTAAAAATTGTAATCTTTTTCTCTAATTTGAGGACATAGTGGATAAAGCCAAAAAGTTACAATCAATAATTATAAAATGTGTTCATAAAACACGTAAATATTATGATTTTTCACTTTCTTTTTACAAATGTTTAAATTCATTGTACTATTTTTGGTTGTACTTTTTGCAACCTTGTCCATCATGTCCTTAAATTACAACGAAAAATTACAATTTTTTCAATTTTTTTCTCTCAGTGTATAACGTATATAACAAAGCAATTTATGTTACTTTTATGTTCACAATACATTTCAATGTTTTCCTTATTATTTAGCACAGTCTTAAAAAGAACAATATTATTATAACAGAAACATCTTCCAAATACTAATATTCTCTTGTACGAAAATTAATTTGTCACATTGAAACTAATTTATCTTTATTAAAAGAAATAAATTTAATATAATATTACATTAGAAAAAAGAGTAAGTAGTACATAAAATGAAATAAAAATATAAAGTAATAATTGCAATGTACATATTAATATGTAATTGAATTTTAGTGCAAACTTATATATTTTATTCCAATATACATTACAAATTAAATATATAAAATTTCCAATAAAAAATGATGCTAGAAAAATAGCGTTTGGATTGAATTGTTGATTCATTGATTAATTCCAAAATAACATGATACAATTGACTAATCAAACGTCATTTATAGTACGGTTTCTATAACAGCAATTAAATTGTCATCTCTTTAGAAGCGCATCATATAATTTCATTAATTCTACACTTGTTTACATTTTATTGATGTCTGTCTCTTTTAAACTTGTTAATAAATTGCCATCCACGGCGTCAAACCTATTATTTAAGTTTTTGTTAAATTTGAATATTAAATTAACATTTCTTTTTTCTTTACATTCCGTAAACGCTTTTAATTATAGTTTTCAAATATTGAACCTTAAACATAATTTCATACTTAATGCAAAATCAACACTGTTGGTCTCAAATTATCGCGCAGAAAAAAACTTGAAATTTTCCGGCAATGAGAGTATATGCTACATATTTTCACAGTTTGCAGTTAGGCATTTAAATCAGTAATGTCAATGCTACATGAGATATGTTGTTTTACATACAGATTTTACGTAATGATTTTGACTGCTTAAATAGCTGACAATTGATGGAAAAATTTTTTTTCAAAATTAAAAATTACATTTAAACGGTCTTTACCTAATAATTTAAAAGATTTTATAATTAAAGAATAAAACTTATTAATAAATAATAAAACTATGGTTTTTCTTTTATTATCAAAATGTAACGCTCTGTCACTTACACATCAAAACGATCTATTAATTATTGTAAATTTAAATATGCCTATGAAAAGTATGACAAAGTTATCAAAAGGAAGATCAGAGATCATGAATAAATCAAGAGTAGCAAATAGTTGAGAATAATAATGCTAATTAATTTGCAGTGCAAGCGTCATTCGTATGCATGTGCATTCACCCTTCATACCTCCTATAACGGCAATGACATTACTGTCAGACGCGACTTCGCGAAATGATTAGTGAGGCAACAATAATTGTTCGGACTATTTACGAGTAAATGACCCATTAAAGTACCTATTAAGAGCAACATTTTCATTTCACCGGCTCTTTTTTGTTACTATTAAATATATCTATATATGCTTTCTATCGAAAAAGAAAATAAATTATAAAGAACAGATTATTCCTCTACTTGTCAGTTCAGTTAATTTTAATCTATTAAATATTAATTTAAATAATGATTACTTATGAAAGCTAATAATTATTCGTAATAATTATTTGCAAAAATAAATATTTATTTACTTTTATGCTACAAATTACATTCGACGATATTCATTCTTTTAAAAATTAATTTTAATAAATAAATATAAAATTGTAAATTTAAATAAATAAAAGTTTATTTTGGGGAAAAATTACAAAAAGTAATCTAAAATGTGTGTGAAAATCTCTAGAACAATTACTTTCACAAGTCGTAAAGGACATATAATAGGACAGAACCATGAGATTTTGTGGATAGTACCCCATAATTACAACCTGAATACATTTTTTATAGCATTTTCAAACAAATTAATTTAATAGGTCAATAAAAGTTATTTTAACTATAAAAGAATAATTTAAATTATCTTCAACTTTTCGTTACTTAAAAAATCAATATCCTATAGTGAAACTATTTAAAAGATAAGAAGCACGTTGAAATAAATTTTACTCTAAATTTTAATAAAACTGCAATTTCAACAGTACTCTTCAAACGAATGTCAAAAATCAAATTCTCCACTATTTTTAAAGTCCAAATTATATAAACAAAACCTCAGACAATTTTCAATCGAATATAATTTGTATTCAAATAACACATGATTTTCAGGTACCAAAGACTTTTTGGGTCTCGAAGAGGCGACGAAAATTAACTTCCTGGTGCCGCTGTTTGCCGAAGCCTTCGGTACCTTAATCTTAGTTTTATTGGGCTGCTCTTCATGCATCAAGTGGAAAGAATTTGCGGAGCCGAGCATCCCACAAATCGGACTTGCATTCGGACTCACAGTTGCCAGTCTCGCATACGTAAGTGTTTCAACTCAATTGTCATATTACTGCTCTTTACGTCCAATTTTATTAACCCATCACGGCAACGCTTTACCTATCGCGAGACATTTTACGACGCAACATCCGGAGAAATTTTACGACAGTGAAAATTATTTCTCTTATGTCTAATAACCACCCGTGGGTAAGCGTATCATTGTTCGCCGTTGCAATTTTCTTTGTTCCCAGTGACAATAAATATCGCGCCACGGCTGAGCCCAAAATAAAACCGCGATTCGCCGCTTTAATTGTAACCGCTGTCCATAAAATTTCTCTGATTACAACCCGCTCTTATTGTATGCTAAAGATATGTATACGCGAATGAGAAAGGAGTAAATCTGCCCGTAGCTTTTCTCGAGTTATCTGTAACTGACACTTTTTGATCATATTTAATTCTACCTTTCCTTTGATAAAATGCAAAGATTCCCTTTACACGAGACTCTACTGAGAGAAATTTATTAACATTTCCTATGATATTTTGTAATCACTTGGCGATATGTATGCATATATAGTATTCCTTATAATATGATGTTTATTTTATATGATATAATATTTTAAACAAATATTAGAAAAAAAATGTGAACGAGGAATAGAACTCGCATAGTTGCTAGTCGAACTCTTTACCATTATTCTAGACTAACGCCTGGAAAAATAAACTTTGTCAAATTCCAGTGTGAATGTGAGAGGGGTGTGGTTTAAATATTTCCATAGTGAGAAAAATAAAACAAAAACATTTCTGGTTTTAACTGTGTTTCAGATGTATAACCGTCTTTCAACAAAAATTTCTTACTTTTATTACTTTTATTATTATTTACTATTATTACTTATATTTGTCTGGATTGGACCATATATGTTCAATTTTTACTAGTGCTTTGCTTTAAAAAAAAAATTCATTGAAAGACGGAAATACATTTGAAACACAGTTAAAAACAGTAATTTTGTTGTGTTTTTTTCAGTGCAATCACTGATATTTGTTAAGTAACACCTATATTTTCGAATAACGTCGTAGATTGGTGATAAAACGTGCGACTAGCAACTGTGAGGTAACGAGTTCTTTTCCTTGGTCACAATTTTTCTAATATTTCTTTTAAAATACTGCATATATTATAACGAATACTATAAATGCACACACATCCCCGATATATTATTAAATATAGTAGCAACCACTAATAAATTTCCCTCGGTGTTATGAATCATAAAGGATTCACGGAGTCAAACAATGATTTGTTTCGCGAAATATTAATGAACGTGGCTCATAATTATGAAAATGTATTCGAATAGCGATTTTATCGCGGTTATTTGAAATTTAAGTTGAAAAAATGTAACTGCGCACACGATTGCGTTAGCATTCGGGACACGTAACGTTAAGACGATATTAGTAGCTCGCGTCGTAGTCGCTTTGTTGTACAGTTGGTTTTTGTCTTGTTCGATGCTAAATTAGCGAGTTGGAACAAGGATTCGCCGCGCGTGCGATCGCAAAACGTGCGCGCACCACGCATGTAAAACAATAATAGGATATTCTGAATGGAGCCAAACGCTGCTGTGGCCGCTCGCCGATTTCAGAATCGAGACTCTCACCGTGGGTTGCCGCGCACCTGTTCCATTGGCTCGCGCGCGGATACCTTTAATGACCGTCTTATCGGCCCTGGATCGCAATTAATCGTGCGCCGATAATTTGCAAGTGTTACGATTACAAATTCAGTCAATTATTCATTGAATAAAAATACTTTTTCAGGGCATCGAGAAAATTATGTAAAAAGTATTATACAACGAAAGAAAACGTCTATTAAGTATTATAGGTAAAAATATTGACAATACCTTTTTACTGTTTTTAAAGTATACTTCTTACGACAATGACGCTCAAATTCAGATCCTTATGGAAATAATTTGCTGAAAAATTCCGAAAAGTCCCAATTTTAGAAATTTTTCAGCGTTTTCAACATTTTTCAGCATTTTTCAGCATTCTTTTCCACAAGGGGAGGGTTACGAAAAATTTTGAGTGCTACAATATACCTATGTATGTGTAGCTATATATGCATATATTGTCTATAAAAAAACATTCATATAGATAAACTGTGTACATCTATTACTTTTTACATTTGAAAAAAAGCCTTATAAGAGCCTTGTGCATAAAACTTATAGGACCTAATGAAGCCCGAAGAAGTTATACTTTTCTCGTGTGGTCCTACAAGCGTATATAATATTTTTATATCATTATTCAAGTAAAAGAAATATCATTTGCATTAACGATTACCTACTGTATTATCAATATTATGTATGCAGAATAATAGTCTTTTTATTCACAAAAAAAAAATAGTAACATCTTTTTCCTTTGTCGTAGTAAAATATTCTGTTGCAAAATGTACTACAGAAGAATTTAATACGGCATATGTTTTAAACGTATTTCTTTTAGTGTGCAGTATCATTTACTCGCTATTTATTATTTTTTCTATTTATTTTTATTATTTAATAGTTTAACCTTGATTAAACTAAGTATGACAAAAAGATGTCATCTGTCCCCTTTTTAGATACAGTATAATAATTTTTATCCCAACTTTTTTCTCAGTGTAATACTACATTTTTTATAACATATATCTTTCATTTTATATCTCATCTTTACGACAACTATGTTCCTCTTTCGATCATCAATTCTCTCAATAATCAATTCTTGATTATCAATCAACTTTTTACTATCGTTTCACATTTATGCTTCAACCTAAAAGCCAACATTGCGAAATAAAAACTTATAAAGCAATGTTATAATTTTAATGAAGTTTTAAATGTTGAGCAGTTAAGCCAATCAAATATTAACCCGAAAGGCTTCGCGCGGGACATTTTAATCAAATGTTGCATCTTCATTACGCATGAACGTTTACATTATTCATTATGCAAAAGTTGTACAGAATGTGATTAAATCATATTTCAGATAAGATAAGCCGCGCTCAAAAGACTACTTGTTCGATTCCGCACTTATACTTTCTTATCGGATACAGCTTTGTAACAAAAGGTGTTGAAATAATTTGTAACGGAGATAAAACTTTATTGCCGGGACGAAAAACGTACCGACTTCGAAAATTTATCGCGGCACTGCCATCGGTGCACTGTCGCAGATAACAAACAACAAAGTGTAACGCGGGAGTTATGCAAATTACGTGACAACTTTACAGCTTTGCTTAGCCTGGCAAACGGCAAAGCCGTCACATAAAATATTATCTCACGCAATTGACTCCATCATTATTTTTCATATCTCGATCCTAAATTATTTTCGCAATCACGCGGAGAAAAATGTTTGATTGTAACAGCGAAAAATTTGTTTCTTTTTTGGTTGACCAAAATTTTTAGTTGAAGTAACCAATTATGTTGGTCAGAATAAATTTTTCACTTTCTACCCTAGTAAAAATGAAACATATATGGTCCACATATGGTCCATGTATAGTCCATGTATAGTCCATATATGTTTTAACAATTTCATATAAGAAAATAAAAAGTTCATACATGGACATATATGTTTTTCCTTAATCCATATATGGTCGATATATGGCAATAGTTGATATAATATTCTAGTCATATATGCTTTCTATATATGACAAGAATATAAGTTTCACTTTTACTAGGGTATAACTAAAAATATTTGTTATTGAAGAATAAATTTGGTTCTTTTAACTAAATGTCTTTAAGCAAACGATTTTAATTATAAATCCTATATATTTTTTCTCGGTGGCAGGCTCGAGATCGATATTTCTTATTCTTTGCGATTTTTCATTTTTCCCTCCACTTTTATTATCGCTTTTTTTTCATTACTATTTCCCTCTAAAGCTACCATCTCGCCCGGAGCAATTTTTCCAATCATCACGTTTTATTGTCCGCAATTAATTGAAATAAATAACTACGATTATGTTGCATTAAAAATTACGCTGTTATGTGAAGAATGAAAGCAACAATCTCGATTCGTGGAATTTATCACGATCCTGATGATATGCCTGGCAAAAAATGATTTACAATCTATTATTAACGAGACGCGAATGCAATTGATTTGTGAAATTGTGTTAGTCTTTCAATCGGCTTAGATTGCGGTTAAAAACCTCCGAGTGGTTAAATAAAAATCTTCGACTCCACCGGTCGCGTCATAATGCTGAACAGCGTTGCGCGAAATATCTCGGCAAACAAAAATGAAGAGATTTTATTGGCCGAAAATTGATGTAGAAAGTTTATTGTTTTAATGTCTGATTAGTTTTTGGAAAATTTTAACAAAAACGACGAAGATGGTGAAAAGTATTGAACAATGACACAATTTAAGTCAATTTGTTTTTGCAAAAATTGTGCACTGTTAAAAATAATAGACTTGTAAAAACGCAGCCTTTTAAATGCAGTTATTCTTAATTCCAAACTATTTACTTTTTTATGATAATTTCGCTTAAACGTGATAAAACAGTTCTTTCATTACAAAACAATTAGTTTTAAAAACGACTCAATATTCGACAGGTTTTTAGATTTGTCATTTTAAAGTTAAATTTACAATTTAAAATTAAAAAAAAAAACAGTTAAAAAGTTACTAGTTTATAATTTTAGATTTAGTAAAATGTAGATCATCACACTGAGAGAAAAAAGTATCAATTTTTAATAAAAATTTTACTAGTTTGGCATTATACTTACAGAATATCATTATATGGAAAACTAGTCAATTAAAATTCCTTAAAATAGTTTATTAACAATAGTAATACTGTGTAGTTTCGTTCAATTTAACAATATATTTATTAAATTTTAGTAAACTGTTCAATAACTAGTTTATGAGTTAGCAGCTACTTGAGCATGGTCTTAATTTAATAAATTAAATTTCATTAGAATTATAACTATATCAATTTATTATCTTTTTATTCCCTCAATCAATGTCGTAAAACTTGACAAATTTAACGCACAACGATTTATATATTTAATTTTTTATCCATTATTCTGATTTATAGATATCAACTAAACGACACTGTTATTATAACTATTATAAAACAATTTCCATTCAACAATGTTAAATTCAATTGTTATTGTTAAAACATAATGAAGAAAATGTTCATATTCCAATCATTGTGATCGTTATGAGATCATAAGCACATCATTATTGGTACCTTTCCCATTCAATCAATTACTTTTTTTTTCATATTATTTATGCTCATTGTTTCATTGTTCAATTTGATGATATGAAATTATTCATGCACATATATATGAGCAACACATTTTAATACATTTATGACATTTACACATTTAGATGTCAAATTGTTGACATTAATAACCGTTACCATAAACATCTGATAATTTGATCGCGACTAACGTGTCATCGATGCAGAATATCGAGCAAGAGAAATGTGATTGTAAACCGCACTAACGTACGACATTGCAATTTCAACATCAAAAAAGCAGGCAACTACGGCAGTGAATTTACGCGCGAATTATTATCGTCGATTGTTGAGTAATTGCGATTAACAGATATTTGATTGACTTAACATGGCAACTATTATAGAGGATGCCAATTAAAAACTTAACAAACTGTTCAGACAGCGTGAGCTTAGCTGAAATCCACGTGACAAATCGACGGATTATATTTTTATTGTACATTAAGAGAACTTTATTAATACCCAGGACAAAATTTTATATAGGTGGCATATATGTTGGCATATACGCCTGCATACATGGCAATCTATTTTGTAATTTATATATATGGCTTTTATTCTCTAACTTGGGAATATGTGTGGATTTATAATATTTCTTATAAAAGATGTGGCAGAAAATATTACTGCTTTTAACTTTGTTTCAGATACATGTCAGATCTAATAAAAATGTTTTAACAAAATATTTTCATTTTGACTATAAACTTAAAGTTTAAGACTGATATTTTTGCTTTGAAAACAATTATATTAAGACTGACGTAAAATTGAAACAAAATTAAAAACAGTAATATTTTCTGTCAACTTTTTCTCAGTGTAGAAAAAAGTGTCATTATCGAGGAGAAGAACCCATTACGTTACAGTCAACAATTACACACTTTACCACTGTTCTTCATTATTACACTGAAAAAAATTGGCGACAAACTCTAGTGTCAATGTGAGAGGGGTGTGGTCCAAGTGTTTTTAGTCAAGCAGAGTAGTGGTAATAAGTGCGACTTGTGACCATAAGGTAATGAGTTCTATTTCTTGATAACGATATCTTTTTTCTAATACATTCTCAAAAAAATTATAAGAAATGTTTATTTATATCCTTAAATTATAAAGAATATTACAAATACACAACATTTCCTCGGATTTTATATAAAATATATTAACAAATAATAATAAATTTCTCTCGGTGTACAATTTTTTTTAACGTTCTATTAACAGCATCGACAGAGGAATCGGTGGGAGTGAAAGTGATTGATTCGAGCAAATTCGGTTTATATGAAAGTGATTTTTTCGCCAAAGGAAGGAAGAATGCTAGGTCGAAAAACGAAACAAAACGAAGTCACGAATCTGATCGCCGATTGCATCGGATTCGTAAAAGTGCAAAGGAAAAAAGGTGTCGATGCATAAGTATACGAACACCTGACCTCGGCCCCGAAACAATTTATTACGAAGCGTTGCCATTGCCGACAAAGATCTCGGTGGAAAGGACCGGGGATGCAAAGACCAGAACGCGCAAATCAATCAAAGTACCCAATTTGTATCGAGACAACTATCTTTACATATCGCGTTGCACAACCGCCGATAATTTTGTCATTCAACAACTCAATTATCACGTTCATTGTCCCGCGCCGAACAATGTCGCTTTACTTTATCAATTGTATCAAACATGACAAGGATTTCTCCTACGAAGGAGACGACGATACACTCGCCGCGAGGCGTGGATCGACTCGCTGACCGGGACCAGCGATTGCCGAGGCGATGGTCGTACTTTCGCTGATCTTTGATAAAAGTAGCCGAGAAAAGAATTAGAAATCCTTACACAAATAAAACCCTACCACCCTAAACCAACAATTTAAAGCAAACAATAAAATGCTGCACAAAACAAAGCTCGTTTACAATACCCATATATGGACCATGTGTGTTTTAACAATTTTATCTATCTATATATATATATTCATATGGAATATATATAAATTATGGAATATATATAATATATAAATTCATATGGAACATATATGGTCATATATGGATAAGGCAAACATATATGGACTATATATGAAATCATTAAAACATATATGTCCACATATGAAATTATTACAATATATGTGGACCATATATGGACCATATATGCATCATTTTTATTAGGATATGCAACGAATTAATAACTGCATTTCCGACTATTTTCTGCGCTTGACTTTTATTAAAAACAACGTTACACAACTAAACTGCGTATGCAAGCTCAACTGAAACAAATAATTTCCTCGAATTAATTAGTCCAATTTCGATCAACGTTTAATGCAACTACGAAACCTTGAAGGAAAAAGTAAATATAAATATAAAGATCGCAATCGCTTTGAAAGTCGCGATCAGTTAAACAAAATAATCCTGTAAAACATGACCGATGACAAAAAAAAGGCGAGAAAAGAGTGAGACAGAAACACAGAGAGAGACAGAGACGGGGGGGGGGGGGAAGAAAAATTGCCCC
>JABFPN010005986.1:0-12221 GCA_022817305.1 Leptoteleia sp. ZL-2020
GGGGTGGGGGGGGGGGGGGGGGGGGGGGGGGAGAAAAAAAGAACGTTCCATCCATACGGGGCGTGCCTCTTTTCAGCGCGTTATTAATTAGCCCAGTTAACGTTATGTAAAACGCGTCGGTTGCTCGCTCGCGCGATAAAAGGCACTTCGTTATCGCGCTCGGCAATAAATAAAGCGACGAAAAAATTGACAAATTGTTGTTGCACGTACGACCGTTATGGAAGGCACTTTTCTACATTGTAGACCAAGTGTTTATGGCTGCCACGGAAAAAAGCGATAAGAAAACGGAAAACGGGTAGGGTTCGAAGGGGAGGGGATAAAGAGGGGGGGAAAAATGACCACGCGCGCCTTTTTCGTCGCTCGTTTACGGCGGCGTGAAAAACGCTCGCGAAAAATAATGGCGAGCGGAATGTTGATAAAACCCCGCCGTGTATCGTACGCAAAGTGCAACCGTATCTAATGATTATGAATACCTTATCCCGCGCTTTATGAGTTAAGGTGTATTATCGCGTATCCATGACAGAGAGATACGCGAAGTTAATTACCGATGATAATTTCCAGCCAAGCCAGTCTAATGGATGATAGTGAATTTCAAATAAATACCGTAAAACAATTAAACTGTCTAAGGCGGACTAAGACGCGTCCGTTTCGCACCGTGCAAAAACGTATCGCAAATGTGATGATTAAATTACGCCACGTTCAGGATATACCTTCGGGTGGGGTGCGTAGAATTTCTCTAAAATTCAGTTCATCCAAATGCGCTTTTTGTTCAAACTTCAAATTATCGAAACGTCAAATTATCTAAACACCACTTCACCCAAAATTCATAACATGTAAAACTCCCTTTATCTAACATAAAACCTTGCCAAAACGTCTTTTTCATCATAAAGAGCCTTTCATCTAAATGTTAAATTATCAAAGCGTCAAAATATCCAAAGATTTTATCTGACATTCATTTTATACATTTGATATCAAAAATAGTTTGACGCTTTGATGATTTGCAATTTCGATAAAAGGCACGTTTGGATGAAATAAATTTTGCTCTTTTCATCATACTTTTCTACTGTATATAACCATACATAATTATAAAGATAATGACAAGATTAGGAATTGATTTTCAAAAGATCAATAAAACCTTCCAATGTCATTAAACTGACTTCAATTAGTGGTTCCCTAAACTAATTGCGGTAATTATAATACCGATTAAAAAGATACTACCACTTTCCGTTTAAAATAATAATTCAAAAAGTTCGAGCGATAAAAAGAGCGATTAATCTTTGGACCAATTATGGTTTCGAACAAATTTCCTCGAATGGACTTTCATTAATTTCGATCGGTTTCGTCCCACCAATCTAACCGGTGAAATTTCCCTCGGCTTTGGCGCACGAATTTGTCTATTCCAGGCAAGCGGATTAAACGCCTTATAATCGCGCAATCAATATCCATTGATTTGCGCAAGCGTTGCGCAAACACGTGGACGTCCGAGTTGCGTGTTTACGGCTGATTTTGGCAGAGCGTGGCGGCGCCCCCGTCGCAATTTCTCCTCGGCTTAACGGCGCGGCGTATTTTACATATTTCTAACGGGATCTTTTCGTGCTCTTTATAGCCGCCTACGCCTTCTTATTCGGAGCGTGGGCCGCTTCCTGTCCGAGGACGATTACGTGTCTACTGTGCGTCTTTTTATCTTGCTTCTTTTTTTACATGATTTTCGTAGATGGCGATAGGATAGGCTGTGCGTGTTTAACACGCGCACGCACACAAGCAACGGACTATGACAAAATTCAGCGTGTGTGCCGTGCATTTGAATAAGCGTACGTGTACGTACGAGCGCGCGTCGGTTGGTATGCGGAGTCGCAAAACATCACGTGATCCTCGCACACTCGCAAGTTGGAATCCATTCATAACCCGAGCAAGGACGACATTAAGGCCGTTTTGCACAGTCGTGAATTTCTCCTTAATCCCAGAACACACTTGAACTCTTTCATTCGCTCTTTCAATACTCGCGCAGGCTATTGTAGTGAAAAGAAATCAAACGGTTTGAAACAGAAATTTGGTCTGCAAGGATAAATTAAAATTGTTTAATACATTTATAATCATTTGAAAAATAAACAAATAAATTGAATTATAAGAGAATAATATCAAATCCTCTCAGTAGAGGGTGTAGATGATCGTAATTTCATCTTTTCCACTACTGAGATGATATATAGATAGCGTATTACAACACATTCTCTTGAAATAAATTCATAGCGTATAAGGCATTGGTTACACTAGCCTTACTGATGAGTTTCAGTGTAACCAAGAAACGAAACGCTATTTAACATTTAACATCTTATATACGTTATTATTATTGTTATAATTATTATTTAAGTGTTGAGGCAATAAATCAGATTGCACGCACTTAGCATTCCATCTTGCTTTAGACACTTGACTAGAAATTTCGGACGAATAATGTAATAAGTCACAAATGGGAATATTCAGAACCTTTTTGTAACTGTTTCGGGTCCTTTTTTAAAAGCCCTCATCAACAATATTGAAAAGCTTTGTAAAAAGAATAATAGGAGAATAATTTATAAAACTAATGATAAATGAAACTCGTTCGTTAAAAGGGTATAATCTTGAAAAAAATTGAAAACTATAACAAAGTATACTTTGAAAAACTAACGTAACTAATTTATAACTATTGGAGTTCTGAATGTTTTATATATTTTATACATATAAAACATTCATAAGGATACTAGAACGAACAATCGGCTAATTTTTTGAGTCAACCTTCACAAACCGATTGATTTGTATTTCGAAGACGATCGTTTTCTATTCCGCACGCGTACTGTATCATTAACCGCCCATTGTTCCGTTTGTCGCTTTCGCGACAAATAAGTTGTAAATTATAATTTTAACTGCCCAAACAGATCTCCGCCTTTTAATGTGTAATGCATAATAAATAATGCTCGGTACATTGTACGTAAAGAGTTATACAATGTATGATGTAATGTGTCATGTAACGGACGCATTAATGACTCCTTACACGAAATGCCGATGCTTGCGTTATGCAAAACGCGAACTGGTTGCTATTTAAACCAAAAAATAATTCATTTTATTTTCGGATTGTGTTTCACAGGAACTACGTTTTGCTTCACAGCATAAATGTCTTACATTTAGCGATGGATTTGAAAGTCTTTAAAATGAAATTAACGCATAATATAAAAGCTACTTATAATTGGGACCACTGTTTTTAAATTTATAGAAAATTTTAATGAGAAGTAATAATAAAAATAATAAGCGAATAACGATCAATGTCTATGAATCCTTTTTAATGTTTTAGTAAAAAATAAAGCAATCAAATTTCTCAAATGCTTTAAATTTACTAATCATATTTATATATGAATAACTGTCAATTATTTTGCAGTGTACTATATTTTATTCAAATTGTAGCTATCAAATTATATTGTTGTTATTATGAAAATCGGTTGACTCATTGGATCAAGCTGAAAAATGAAATTATATTACACACCTCACTCATAAATCACCTAGGCAAATTGTTATAGCCGTTTCACATGAATTATTTTATCACCAAATACAAATCTAAAAATAGTAACGCTACAACGAGGAAAATGAAACGATAAAAATTGCCACACTTTCTAACAACCTAAAACTCTACGCCCAATATTACGAACATTAATAGATGATCTGGTAAAAAGCAAACGAGCGAAACAAAAACAATGTTCCCTATATGAATGCACAGATCCCAGGATTACCATAAAAATTTTCCTTATGAATAATTTAAATAATTAACTTTTTTAATTAAAAGAATAAAAATCATCATAATTGAAATTCAAATTAATTTCTATCCAAGTACTAATGAAAACTACATTTCAAGAACCTCAACCTATAGATTGATAATAATGATGATCGCAAAATGGCTGTTGGCTTCCACCGAAATGGCGTTAAAATTTGGGGGAGGAGGCAATGAGGAATTACCAAACGGCCAATTCCGTCATTTATCATTGGTCCAATTAAAATGTAACGTTTCAAATATAATTGAAATTGTCTGTAATTGTAATGTGATTATAAAATATAATTGACCTAAGCGAAATGTGCTTTAGCGCATTCATCTCATGCCCAATTTAATATTTCATCAGTGCTGTAAGTAGCCATTTATTTTCTTAGTTCTGCGCTATTCTACTGTTGACTAATTGTTAAAATAAGCTGGTTAAAAATCAAAACAAATAGCAAGAAAGTGAGCGTGACGTTCAGGGTTTGAATATCTAAAGTATGTCACTCGATATAGAAAAGTGTAGCGAAGCGACGGACGACTGATAATACCGTAGATCGCGAGCACAAGCGCAAGCATGGCGTGTGACCAATGAGCCGTATCCTGCTAAACTGTTAAGAAGGAAGTGGTTCATTGCTGCTCGCTCCGTATCCACATTGCGCGCGCTCTGCTGACGAGTTATGTCGTCGCACGTACGCTCTTTTCGTTTCGCGAAAATGGTACTCAACTCTTTTTTCCCGTTCAAGATTCTTCAATCGATCCAAACTTCTTTTCATTTACCGAGTGCCAACTTTTACAGTACAAAAATGTAACCTGTCATTTCAACTGATACCTATCGTATTGTAATTATGAACATTTCCAATTTTTGTTTTGTTCTTATTTTGTTCACATACTTTCCCCACTAAATAAGTAATACCAATAAACAACGTAATACATAATATAATAATAAATCTAAAGGAAAATATGATTATCAATTAAAGAGTTCAATGTTTAATACTGTTGAAGGTGGTTTTAAATTAATTTAAACGAAGAAATATGATGATGTACGGTGATAATAAGTAAAAAATTATAATACGGAATATTTTGTTGATGCATCAGAAAACCCCAAACGAATATCTGTGCCTCTTGGAGAGAAAAGTATGAGTATCGTACTTACCGGAATCTTGCTGCTCTTGAGAAAATCGAGAAGAGCCTCGAGCGCCCCGAGAGTCGACGCCTGCACATAGACTCCTCTTTCAGCTAGCTTTATGTTTCCTAATGCGCTTGTCAGCTCTTTCGCTATCTCTTCCTTCAGTAGCTCCACTTCGTCGGGCATTTGCGCTACTTGAAGATTTAAACCTGCGAACGAAATAACATTATTTTGTATTTATTTTCTTTGGTTCTATAATATATAGATATTTAAAACAATAATATGTATAATGATAGTAATCATCAAATAGATGAGCTTTTATAGATACTGACCAGCAATAGCTTTTTCCAAATCCTTGGCAGCAATTTTCACTCCTTGAGCAGCTTTCACTTCGCGATATTCAATGTAAGCGTTCTAAATTAAAAAGATTTATTTATTGATTGTTATTATAAATAAATAATTTTTGTAATAAATTAATAGAGAATCGTTTTATAATAATGTATTACAATTTTTACATATAACTTCAATTGCACTTGAACGATTGTGTACTTTTGGACTTTCCTAATATATAACTTTTTGAGTTAAATCTTTCCTTTTATACATATATAATTTTAGTATCAAGATTAATGTATATAGATTTTTAACTATTCTTTTTTGTATTAAATTTATTAATACCATAATTTAAAAGAAAAAACCTTACCTTGACTCGTAATTCTTTAAGAGGTTGCGGCATTAAGAGAGAGCGAATCTGTGTAACAATCGGCCCATCAGTTCCTGCAACAATCATCGTTTCTCCTTCACGTAGAGTTCCGTTGACTAGAATACAGTCTATCGTTGTGCCAAGACCTGGAAGAGCTTTGACTTCGAGAACTGTAGCCTGCAATTCTTCGCTGAACATTAACTCTTTCGCTAAAGGTCCTTGACAAGCGTCTACAATCAGGGCCAATAAATTTCCCATTCCTTCACCTGTTAACAAAAATGTAAACAATTATACTTCGATACATCTTAAGGCGGAATATCACTCGTTGGCGAGCTCAGAATGAACATAACCTCAGAATATTGCAACCATTTCCAAAAGATTGCTTTCTGAGAATGGTTGCAATACGTAAAAACGTACGAGGTTATGTGAAGACTACGATAATCAAAAGTGCGAAAATATTACCAGTAATAGCGCTGGTTGGAACCAAAGAAACGTAGCTCCTGGGACTAGGGTTTTCATAATATAAAGCAGAGTTTAAACCTTGCTCTGCAAATTGTAACACCACTTCCTTAGCTCTCTTCTCAAACTCCCTTTGAGTATTAGGTCCTTGCGCCTTAATGATGTCGTGAACATCTTTTCTATTCATCGTTTGCCAGTCGTACAATCTATCAATTTTGTTCAACGCCACCACGAACGGACACTTCTTTTTCTTTAACAAATTAATACTTTCAATCGTCTGAGGTTCCAATCCATGCATAATGTCTACTACTAAAATTGCAATATCACAGAGCGATGACCCTCTGTTTCGTAAGTTACTAAAACTTTCGTGACCGGGAGTATCGATAATCAACAATCCTGGTATCTTAAACTTTTTATCCGCAAAACCTTTTACGTGTCTCGTGCTATCTCTGATCGCATCTATAGGCACGTTTGTCGCACCAATTTGCTGCGTTATTCCACCTGCTTCGCTATCTTGCACATGTGTCCGCCTAAGTTTATCTAAAATTTTGGTCTTTCCCGTATCTACGTGACCCAAAACACAAACGACAGCGGCACGCAAATCGTCCAGCGACTTCTTCTTCTCGGCTTCAATACGCCGATTTTGTATTCTGTGACGTGCACGCTCCCTTTTACGTTCCGCATCAGTCATCTTGTCCTCTTCAGATTCGTCCTCCTCGGACGACTCGGACTCACTCTCAGACTCCGATTCGCTCGAGGATTCGCTTATGGACGGTTCTTTAACAGGAGCTTTTTTCTCGGGTCGAGCAACAGGTGCAGAAGGTGTTTGTTTTGGTTCCTCTGGTTGAGGAGCTTCTTCAGATTTATCTAAATATAATTGTAAATAATTAATATAATGGACTATTCACGTTTATATAGAAATATATATCATGCTTATACAAGGTTTCGAGTTTTGAATTTTCTATATATTGCTCTGGAGTATACATTATGGTAATTTGATTTAAAATTTGTATATAATTTGCTTTAAGAATCAATAAATGTAATATAGTTATATTTTGTAATACTTAATGTCACAATATTTTTTTTGGAAATTTTATAAACTAATTAAATTATTTTAAAACATTAGCAAACCTTCATCATCGCTAGATTCTGCATCCCACGAATCTTTAACCTCATCTTCCTTCTTTACTTCTTCCTCTTTTGATTTATCCACAATTTCTAATTCAACTCTTTCATCAGTCTCTGGCTTCTTCTCTACTTTTATTTCGTCGTTTTGCGCTATTTTCGATTTATTTGGCCTTATTTTTGTGCCTAAAATCAAGAAAATAAATTATTTTTCATATAAATATACACTTCTCAAATTATGTTCGAAGTAATTAAAACTTGTGTTCCTAAAAAATGCACATCAAACTTCATTTCTTAAAGTAGATGAAATGAATTTTAGATAAATTAAGCGCATCCCAACATACCAGGTTTGACTATTTTTTCTCCAACATCGGGTAAAGTTACACCTTGTGCTTTCAGCGAATTTATAAGAGCCTGAGCTCGAGCTCTGTCCTGCTTCTGTTTCGTTGTAAGCAATTTTCCTTCAGCTTTCAACCTTTCTTTCCTTTGTTTATCTTTTAATTTCTTCTTATCTTTACGCTCCTGTTCTAATCTCAGTTGTTCTAACCTAGCTTGTTCTCTTAGTTCTTCTTGACGAATGCGTTCTTCTTCTGCTTTCTTTAATCTTTCTTCCTCTTCTTTAAGTTTTTTCAAAGCTTCCTGCATAGCAACCAACGTTTTTTTGCCTGGACCTTTACCTAAGAAAAAAATATCATTTCACATTTATAAGCTGTTCATATTGAAATGAAAAAGAAGAAACATTAAAAATGAGAAATTAATTGTATCCAATATTTAAACCGTTTTGTTACAAACCTTTATCTTTAGCATCTTCCTTAGCACCCTTCTTCTTTTTCTTCTTTTTCCCATCTCCATCTTCAGCTTCAGCTTCGCCATCACTAGCTTCTTTTTCAACTGGTTTTTCTACTTTTTCTTCTTCCTTCTTTACATCGCTGGCATCAGTTTTCTTTGTAGCTTCCTACAATTTAAAAATAAATATTAGTCGTTTACTATTAAGTAAAAGTTTAAATATTTACATTGGATAATATAAAATGTTAAATGATAAATAAAAATAAACGCGCAAATTACCGCTTTCTTTTGTGCTAATTTCTTTGCTTTTTCTCTTTCTTTCTTTTCCTTTTTCTTTTGTGCCGCAGTTTTTATTGAGACACCAAGATCATCACCATCGGCATCCTTGTTTTCAGATTCTTTCGCCTCAATTTCTTTTGCCTTCTCCTTTTTATCTTTCTTCTTTTTATCTTCGGGTTCAGCTTTCAATTCTGCAGGCTCTGATTGTTCTTTCTTCTGACCTGAATATTCCATTTCTAATTCTGCTAATACTTTTTCAATATCTTCATCACTATCATTGCGCTTCTTCCTACCTAAATAAAACATTAATTTGAAATACATTAAGGAGTTATACTCGACATTCAAAATATTCATTTTTCAAAAATTAATATCAAAAAATGTCGTTTAACATAGCTTCTTATGGACTCAATTATAAATTGATATGAAAAATGAACTGAAAAATGTAACATTTTTAATATTCCTATATACAAAACTAATGTTTGTGAATATTTCAAAAACCAAATTAAAGAAACAAAAACGATAATATTGTTTGTTTACATCTATAGGGAATAAAAATGAATACAAATACAAAAGAAAAACAAAGTCAGCTTACATTTTGTATTTTAAAAACGTTTCATTTTTCAGTCCTATTATTATTATATTTAAATGTCTATGACTGTCAAACCTTTTTTCCCTTTTTTCCCCTGAGGTTCACTTTGAGATACTTGTTTTTGATTTTTCCCTTTTTTATTTCTATCCATACTAGTTGGTTTATCATCATCATCAATGTCATCAAAATCTATTGATTCAGGCTTATCATCATCATCGTTATCATCTCCTTCAACATCCAATAAAGCAAAACCTCCTTTTGCTAGTAAAGTAATAACAATAAATTAACATTATGTTACATTCTAAATAAGTACGCAATGGTGCAGTGGTAAAGGCATCCGCTTGGTAAGTAATAGGACACTGGTTCGATTCCTCATCTAGCGACGTTTTTCACCACCTCACCATTACGACATTAAAAAAATTAATAGAAAGCTTAAATGAATAATAAAAGAAAAATTACAAGAGAAATATATTATATATTATGATTTTATCACATACACCCATTATTACAGTCATATATAACATTTTACTTATAAATTTTTCAATATAATAGCATAATTCATATAAATTACCTCCACCACCAAGTTGAGATGCTTTACTTGGAACAAATCCAAAATCTTCAGCATCTGACACTGATGCCTTCTTCTTTTTACCTTTAGCTTTTACTTTTTCCTCATCTTCATCATCTTTCTTTCCCTTCTTAGATTTTTTTTGCTTTACCTTTTCTTCTTCATCAGACATGTCAGAATCAATTGCTTGTTTTCCCTTCTTTAAATTTGCCTTAGATTTTTTATCTTCCACTTCCGAATCATCTGTATCAGCACCTTTTTTACCTTTTTTAGTCTTCTTTTCTTTTATAGATACAGATTCATCATCTTCAGAATCCTCGTTTTGATTTTTCTTACCCTTTTTTTGTTTCGATTTAGTTTTAGGTTTTTCTTCTTCAAAATCATCATCAGAGTCATCTTTATTCTTCTTACCCTTTTTCTGTTTTCCTTTAGTTTTTTGTTTCTCTTCCTCTATTTCATCATCCGAGTCAAAAGAGCCTTTCTTCTTATTTTTTTTCATTTTTTGCTTGCTCTTAGTAGTTTCATTTTGTTCAGATTCAGTATCACTATCAGGCTGAGCTTGTTTTGATTTCTTTTCCTTCTTAGAAGGCTTAGGTTTGTCTACTTTTAATTCCTTAAGATTTTCAATGATACTGGTGACGTCATCTCCATCACTTTCACTATGGTAAATATAATATGTAAATTAATGACTTTTACTCAATGGCTACTCATTATAAATTAAATTAATGTATTACTATTTATATTTATATTTATATATAAGTGTGTATTCTATTAAACTTTTATCAATGGGATTTTAATTATTAAAAAGTTTGAAATTAAATAAGAAAAAATAATTAATTTTGATGTACTGTTAAATTTCAAAGTAAACAATTCATATTTCACTTTGAACATTATAATCGAAAATTTTGTATTTTTAACAATTGCGTCTAAAAAAACGTGCTTTTATAATTATAACTCCTAAATTAAATTCATTTTCTTGTTTACTTTTTAAAGATATCTTGTTTACTTCTTAATATTAATACAATTAATTCATGTTACATCTCAATGTGTTATATTCCAATCTTTTAAATAATTTATGCCATATTTTTCATTAAAACTAACAACATTAAATTACTTCAGATATTTTTATCATAAATTTTTTAAGTTAAGGAATACTTTAGAATTTATATATTTATTTAACCCCTCTATATGGGCTTATTTCCTCATAATTTAACTATTATACTATTATTATATATGAACTCTTTATTATATATGTTGATTATTTATTATATATATTTATATGTTATTATATTATATATAAAATATAAAAATAACTTCACATTTAATTACAACTATTTTATATCAATTTTATAAAGTGTATATGTTTACCATTTTTTATATTATCTATATAATTAATTGTTATGATTTCTGTATGTTTCATTGTTTTAAAAATAAAGTTCATATGAAAAACAAAGTATTCATACAATATTTTGTATTATCAATCAACATCTGTCTAACAGAGGTAATCCATATGCTGAACCTTATTTTAACAATGAACTGTGTTTTCCATTTTAGAAAGTTGTATTCTATATATAATAGTTACATTATAATGAAGTTTTATACATTAAACAGAAAATTTAAAAACACAATCCTTTTTAGCATTAGATTTGTTTTGCATTAATTAACCTTAATAATACTCGAACAATATTTTACATAAAATATCATGCTACAAAAATGATTACTTTCAATTGAAATATATCCTTCAAAGCTTCAGACGTACTATAATTAAACTTGATCCAAATATAAACAAATCAAATTTTATATAACAAAATCATTTATTATATTTCATTGAAAAACTTAATTTTCCACGTATTGATATTCCAAATGAATTAATTCTAGTAATCATTAACTAAATCTACAAAAATCCGGAACATAAAAAATATTCTCAATTTACGAAATTAGGATATTTATATTTTTGAAATAATTTCTAATATTATGACATAACCTAAACATTCCACATATAATGCAGTGCAGAAGGGGCAAACGTCACACGTCGTAACTCTTTTTTTCATGTTTTCTCGAGCAACTATTAATACTTTGCACACAAATGAACGTTTAACTAAGACAAATTAAAGATTCGAAATTTAATTTCTTGCTATTGCCAAAAATTATACGTTCTAATATGCAATCTGTCGGACAATATTACTCACAAATCATTATCCTTGTCATTGCGTTTTCCTTTCTTTGCTTTGCCCATTGTTTCTTTTTATAATTTATCCAAAAACGACACTATTTTTTTCTCGCTAAATGACCTTTAATTGCAAAAATTTTCAACATGAGAGTCGAAATTTTGCCCTCAAAAATCTTATACACGAACAACACCGGTTTTTCTCTTTAAAATGAGATCCCGATTGAATATGGCTGGTTTTGTCTCCAGAACACTTTTGCTTGCTTTCGTTCAGAAGTACCAACGTCATAGGAAAAAAATTGATCCCACGACTTTTACGTTGCAGACGACAAAAAATTGTAGAATCAAATTTTCTTAGAGAACATTAATTATTGCATATATTTTTGTAAATCAAATTGTTTTCTCAACTCCACACAATGTAAAATATTAAATAATTAAATAAATCCGTAATCATATCACTTTTTCTCCTCTAAACGTGATGCCGTACACGTTAATTACTAGATTGGGGTTTTTTTTGTTTTTAAGGTAATGCAGTAAGTCTGCTGCCACGGAGTTAGTGTTTTTGTAATTATTATTCTGTAAATGCTGATTTGATGCTTGCAATTGATTCAGCATATTTTTTAGACATGGGAAAATTGTATTCAATT
>JABFPN010005987.1:0-12218 GCA_022817305.1 Leptoteleia sp. ZL-2020
TGAAATAGTATATTTATCAATAAATTCTGGGGTATTGAACCTATATGTACTCTGTAGGTGTAACTGTAATAATTTATGGAAAAACTAAGTATATGTAATGCATACAGTTCTATAAACATAGAATACTATACAATGTACGTAGAAAAAATTCCCAAAAATTATAAGTGATACACATACAAAGAACGTATAGGTTCAGTATTCCAGGATTTATTGCTAAATATGCTATTTATTTTTCTCGGTGTATTTATAATAATAATAAATTATTCTTAGAAAACATATATTTGTATAGAGAATTATTTCCATTTATAGAGAAAAGAATAAAATAGTTTTAGTTTAAGAATATTCAACAGATGATAACTGAATATTCTTAGTTTTAATAGATTTTCTGTCAGTTTTAATAAGAACATTTTTTTGAACAGGTTTCTTAACGCAAGGATATTTTTTTTCTGAGTGCACTTGGCTTTTTATTGGATTATTGAAGGACTTAAAGGTGCAAAGGATTTCTAAAAAGAATCCTGTGTATATCCTGTACATGTTGGCTGTTATAAAGGTATGAATTAGTCAAATTATATTTCTTAATATACTTTTATATATTATAAATTTATATAATGGAAAAATATGAATACAAATGTCAAGTGCCAAGAATTGTATGCCAGTACTGGGCCTATTTCTATCCTACTGTCATATTACTCATTTTTCTGCATGGGTACACTCTTAAAAATGACTATTTGAAAACAAAAGAATTGTATTATTTTAAATAGGATTCAAATTGAAAATAATCTTTTTCGTCTGAATAGAATCCCTTTTATTCAAAGCAAATTTGTGATGAATTTTTTACAGTGTATATATACTTTAAAATATATGTTTATATTTTTAAGTATAAAAGTAATTTTATTTAGTTATCCAACTAATAACTATTACTAAGTTTATTCCAACAAGTTGTTCTTGGGAAATGTTGCAACGTCACGAGAAAGAACTTGTCAAATCCAGCAACAAAGTCAATGGTATAATTAAAATGCAAGTCTCGTTTAAATAATTCATAGATAATAAATATTTTACGCCGAAAACCAGTTTGCGTTTGTCAGCGAGACAAATAGGCCCCAGTCAATAAGAATTCCATAATCTCTTTTTGCGATAGTAAATCCTTCGTCACAACATAAATCTGTTCTTACCAATTATAATCACTATTACTTTCGAGACGTACATGCGTGCAGGCGCGCATGCACAATAACTGCGCTGAATGACAAAAAGATTTTTCTGTCAAAACATTATGATGAAAATTAAAATGCTTCCATTTATTAAAACTGAGTTAAAATAGTATTATAAATGTCGCTGTATCATTGGCAATGGTTCATGTGCAGTCAATTAAATTTTCGAGAATATAAATAAATCTCCGTCTGATAAAAGATAACGGCATTATTAAGTTATGGTTAAAAGGAGTTGATATAAAAGGTCATATCGTATGGTTAATATATCTCGAGAAGGTAACCTTGAAATTTTAACGTTTATGCATTAGTATCGAGGCCCATTTTGAGCCGAATAAGTGTCATTTGAGTGTATATAAGTTCCTAAGAGTGACGTCGAAGACAAAGGAAGGCCGAAAGTATACGAAGAAGTGCGGGAATTGGAAGCATTATTGCTATACATATATGCTATATATATACATATTAAATAAACAATCAGTTACCTCTCTTTCCCCTATTTTACATTAAACCCGATGGGAATTTACTTTTCCTCCCAACAAAACCGTTAAAACAATATATTTTACACGAAACGTAAAACGTACAAAAAGTACCGAACGAAATAAATGTCGTGAAGCGTTCGCACAAGGATACAAACTTTTAATTAAAATTTAAAAGTGTATTGGTAGAGTTACCCAGGGCATTCTGTCAGTGGCCCCGGTGCCGCCCGATTGGTTCTCCCCGCGGGGCAAAAATGAATTTTCGGCGCTTGTAAAAACAGATCGCTTTCCGGCCGAACGCCCCTAAGAATAACTCAAGAGTAACTCTAATCTTCCGGTGCCAAACACTCGACGCGAAAACGCTCGGCCTCCCCAAAAAGCAACAGCAAAGCACCAACCACCTACGACGACGTTGTTGTTGCAGGGAGTCGCGAAGAGCGATGACTTTGGACAAACAGACGACAGCAGGTAGTCGCGCGGTGTGCTCCGTCTTCATCGGGGGGATCGGCGAAAGAAGGACAGGAAGAGGGAGGGCAGCGGGGCAAGCCAACAATCCCCCGGAAGCAACAAAACCCCATCCGATTATAATGGCTCCCCGTTTGAAACTTATAGGGTGGTAGGATAATCTAGACGAGAGTGGTCGAGGGAGCCTTAACCGCGGGACAAAGAAAATGTTTGGACAGTGTCACGCCGCAGAACGAGGGGGGGCACGTCTACCGTCTCTCGCTCTGTCCTTGTCCAGCCCGTATCGGTCCCTGAAGGGCCGCGAATTTCGAGAGCCACCAGTCATCGGGCCATTGTGCGGACAAAAGAACGGGAGGCCAGCCACGAATTATGTTCGGGGTCGTGTTCAATTTTGTTTAACTTCCTTTTTTCTCCTCCACCTTTTTTAGCTCTCTCCTTTTTACATCAGCCTCTTTTTTATCCCTTTCCCGTTCTTGTTTCCTTTTTTTTCTTCTTCTTCTTTGGTTTGATCCAAAAAAGGGCAACAGGAAGGAGCCAAATGTATATCCGATTAGGCGGTGTCGTTCCAAAGTGCAAGCCGATGGCGCTAATCGGGGGGCCCAGTTTATACGATGCCAGTTTGGGATTGTTTCACCGTTTGTCTTCGCCTCGTTGGAGCGGGCAAAAAAA
The DNA here is from genome assembly GCA_022817305.1 of Leptoteleia sp. ZL-2020. NCBI lineage: Eukaryota > Metazoa > Arthropoda > Insecta > Hymenoptera > Scelionidae > Leptoteleia > Leptoteleia sp. ZL-2020. The sequence goes on from JABFPN010005987.1 coordinate 2,816, forward strand.
ATTTGTCCGATCGGGGCGAGGCAGGGGCGATCGGACGGTTTGTGTTGAATCACCGCCCAATTCCGACGCAGTCATTGTGATTAACACATTTCTTCTCGGCGGCCCATTTTTCTGTCCCACGTGACAGGACGGGAGAAATGTTTTAAATAATCAGACGGGCTCCAACGAGGGCTTCGATGGGGGAGGAGGAGGGGGGGGGGAGGTACCCGACTTGGATGACAAATTGCAAGGTGTTATTGGCCGCGGAGAATGGAGAATCTGGCCGCGGTAGAAACGCGATGATGGATCGCGGTAATGAGGTGGTTTGCCATTTTTTTTTTTGTCGCTGACTTTTGTGGAAAGTCGGCCGTAAATCTGGACCGCGCGAGGGCTCCGCCGAGAAAAAAACGTGTCACGATTTGCCAAGTTCGGTGATAAACGTGGAAGGTAATTGCGTGTTTCTTTTTTTCGTTCTATGTAGGTGATTGTGGATTAATCGTGGTTCTCCGGGTGTGCTGATAAAATGGGCATTCAATTTTTTTGTTTTCGGTTTTTTCAAGACGCGGTAAAAGTTGCGGTACAAATGGTAACACCTTTCCAGTTGAAAATGATAGAATGGGATGGTATTAGAGGAAACTTTTTTTCATGGAATTTTCTCTTCTTCGTATAAATTGTTCTATGATGTATATGAAATGTTCTATCTGGTTATTGTGTTAAGATGTTCAGATTTTTGTTAATGATTATTGAATTTGATAAAAATTTAATCAGAATTAGGAAATTCTACATATTTGAGTGTACAAATGATCTTATACCATTTTTATTTAGAGAAATTGGATTTCAATGTAAGAAAGATGCATCTAATTTCTTATTGAAAGGTCGTGCAAGTTCATCTTATGTTTGACACGTTTTTTCATCTAATAAAGCTTTCGATTTCGTATACTTCTTTGTACACTTTCGGTCTTCTACTACGTCCTTTGTCTTCGACGTCAAATTCGTGCAAAAAGATTAACTAATGCTGATAAAAAATTACTAATATTTCAAATTTATGTTGCCTAGAGATGTGACCTTTCACATCAGACAATTAACCATACACTGAGAAAAAAATTGGGATAAAAATTATTATACTAAATGTAAAAAGAGGGATAAATGACATCTTCTTGTCTTAGTTAATATACAGTTTAAAAGAGTTTATAAGAAAAATGAACATTTTTATTATACTGTACCATAATAACTTGTACAATACTGATAATCTCTTTTAAAATGTATTTTAAATATCACAAGAATTGTAATTTGTCCCCATCTTTACATTTAGTATAATAATTTTTATCCCAACTTTTTTCTCAGTGTAACTTAACAAAAACGCCATCTTTTGTCAAACGGCAGAACCTTACTTATAAACCTATAAGTAGAAATAAGAATACCTTACTTATAAATGATAATTTTAACAATCATTAATTATAATATAATAAACAAAATTAATTATAATATATATAAAATAACAATCATTAAAGTCTAGTTATCCATTAAATTCAAATATAAGACGTCATTAATTTGGCAAAACGATGACAAAAACATGTCAATACCGCATATTATTTCAACCGCGCGACCATTTCGAATTATAATTTGCTCGCGGTTAAAGTGAATCGCGGAAAAAAGCAGACGAACCTTGATCCTCGGAGTCTTCCTGTTTGCACGGGTCACTGCCAAGGGGAAGATCTCCGGCGTGACCGACGCCCTGATCCCCGGGACCTCCCGGGCCCATGCTGTGTGGCCCCAGGTGAGGGCCGCCGACCGAGCCGTGCACTTGATGGCCAACGCTGCCGCCGTCCTCGTCCTCGTCCTCCGAGCCCGAGCCCATCAGCGAATCTCCTCCTGTTAAAACAAATATCACGGTAATGAAAGGCTTGCACTTTTAATTGACGCCATTTGCCGAAAGTAATGAAAGCTTTCGCTACGTGATTAATGGGCTTTCGCAACGCCTAACAAATAATTACAATGCCCGCCGCCTCACTTTATCATCCGTATTATGAGGGGATGTTACCGCTCCCGTTTCGCCGCTTCATTTTTCCGCCAACACCGTTGACAATCGAACGAGGCCGGGCACCGTTCGACGGCCCGCCGCGCACCGCTTTGACTATGACATTTTTATTTTCCAACCGCCGATGAGTCCGCGTCAATTGAACGATCAAAAGGACAAACTTTGGCCGGGACAAAAATGTATCTCGCTGGACGTGATGGGCGTGTGCTGTTTCTAGTGTATATTTGTGCGATGAAAAATAGTTGCGCACAATGATGACGGTGTTATTTTCATTTATTTTGTCTTGTACGACTAATTAATATCCCATACACCGAGAAAAATAAATAGCATATTTAGCAATAAATCCTGGAATACTGAACCTATACGTTCTTTGTATGTGTATCACTTATAATTTTTGGGAATTTTTTCTATACACATTGTATAGTATTCTATGTTTATAGAACTGTATGCATTACATATACTCAGTTTTTCCATAAATTATTACAGTTACACCTACAGAGTACATATAGGTTCAATACCCCAGAATTTATTGATAAATCAACTATTTCATTTTTCTCAGTGTATGAAAATCAACGTATATGTGGTATATGTGTCGCGTGCTATATGATAATATATAAAAATCAACATATATGTTGCATATATAAATTTTTTCATGGGATTGTTTATGGGTTTTAATTATAGTAATTTAAAACTTTCGTTTGTTTTTTTTATTTAATAATTTCTGTATGATTTAGAGAGTAATGAAAAACATTTTTTATTTCATTTCAACTTCATTTATTTACATGTTGGGTCACATGTTCTTTGATTACTGGAAAACAAAATTGAGGCTTTTTCTATACAATCTTTTTTTTAAATCATCATTATGTTATGAAAAGAAAGTCGTTTTTACTTTAATCTTTTTATTTTTTTATGACTACATTAGAACTTTGTGTACACATCAACTTTGCAAAGTAAATAAAATTATTACGGCAATCAAAGTTGATTTCAAATAATGTTTACGGAACTCCTGAGATGTTATGGGAACTTGCTAATTATGAGAGACAAAATATCTGAATTCAAAATGAATTCAGTATCGGATTCCATAAAAGAATTCCGAGGAAAGTGTTGGTAAAGAATGCCCTTTAATTAGTTACTGCGAATCATTTGAATTTCTCAATTAGAATCGCTCGTTGGATCTATTTGGAGAAAATGAGAATTAATTAGAAACCCATTGATAGCTCATTAATGGTTAATTGAGACATTGCATCGCGAATATTTGTTAAGTGGTAATTGCGCGGACTCGTTAAAAATTCATCTGTAAGTTGTTGAGCGTAGAGTTGATTTTTATCGCGGCTTGAATCATTTTTCCAATTACTTAATAAGCATAATGAGTCTTTCATTAATTTTATTGTCAATTATCAAAGTACATACAATAAATCATAATTACACTTTTTCATTGACAAAAACGCGAATTAATAAAAATAAACGAGATTGGATCGTAAAGAAAAATAATGTTGAAAGAAAGCATGATTTTTTTATTCACGCAAGAATTACTCTTTTCTTTTTTTTTTTTAATGTTAAACTTTGTTTCAACGCGTCCCGAATAAACTATTCTTTTATCGAAATTATTTTTCAATCTATATTTCAAAATTAAAATATAAGATAGTGTAATACTAGATAATTTAAGAAACATTTTTCATCGTAAAATATAACTCCACACATTGGGAAAAATATTATAGTAATTAGATTGTATGTGTTCCTGTAGAAAATAATGTTCGGCAATGTGACAAAAGATACACTGAGAAAAATAGTATAGTAATCCTGAACAGTGTGATAAGAAATACTACAGTTCTGATAATTGGTACCTGAACAAGTTATACCGTTTACCAGACTATCTAGCAAAATTCTTAACATTGGAGCATAGAGTCTCAGAATGCCACAAAGTATAGTACCTTTTACTATTTTATTTTTCTCAATATATAACAATTCTGATAATGAGTACTTGAAAAATAATACCATTTACCAGACTATCCAATAATATTCTTAACATTGGAACATAAAGTCTCAGAATGCCAAAAAGTACAACTTTTATCATTTTATTTTTCTCAGTGTACCACGTACAAGAACCCCAATTTCCATACCAAATTATACTACTCAATTAAAAAAAAAAAAAAAAAAACGTCAATAAAGACAGGGGGGAAGACTTAGAGAGAAAAAAAGAAGGAGGAAGAGAATCACTCCAAACGCGAAATAAATAAACACGTTGAATCGAGGCGAAATTTATTTGTCACGATCATTCGAAGGCTCTCGCCAAAGAAACGAAGAAACTATCAATTATCCATCGGGGACAAGACGGAACCTGCTTACAAAGCGCCGATCGAACGGCAATCGGCCGCGTCAACCCTCTCGTCGGCGCTTCCCCCGTGGGCACAATGGTGGATTTCACAGTTTTTTTCAAAAAGTCATCCCAGTGGAGTGCCGGCCATTAACCGGCGAGGCGGTACGCATCCGAATCCGGCCCGGGCTTTGACTCGGTGAGTTACTGGCGTCGATCGTGGAGCGCGTCGGCTTGCGGTTAGGTGTCGGCGGCTCACGACAAAGGGAACCCGCTGCGTAACGTAACGACCTTCGGTTTGAAGTTTCGTGGTTACAAAAGCCCGTGAAACCGAGCCGTCGCTCTCCTTTTTTCGGGACCCACTCGTGCCGATCGCCAGCCGAAAGCCGGGATATTTTCACAGCTTGCGGCTGCGCCATGAAAGGCGGGGACCCCCCCCCCACCCCCCACCCCGCCCTGCTCGCCGGGCGACCGGTGCCCTCTGACCCCGAATCCCAGTTTTTCAGGCCGCCGTCGCTTTTCAAAGGAGAAAAACCGTGCGTGTGTTGGTACCCCGATATAGTTACAAATTCGAGAGGAAAAAAACAGACCGGCGCGGGGCGAGGGGCGGGGTGGGGGGGGGGCATACCGATTTTTCTCACATTCCTTTGACGTTCGATTTTTTTTCTCTTTCCCCCTTCCTCGTTTGACTCTTTATACGTATCCGCGTCCTTCTTCCTTTAACTTTCCCATTCTTTCGTCGCTCGGCTCGAGTGGTTTTATTTATATCCAATTTTTATCGACTCGCGACGGTCACACCCCTTTCGTGAAAACGTAAACTGAGAAGTCAATTTCTACCGTGCCGGGGTCGCGAGATTTTCGCAAACCCCGCCAATCGTCTCGTATCATTCAGATGTTAATTTTCGATTTTGGAGCGAAGAAAGTGTGTAGAATTGGGGCTGGGAAAAAGTTTCTTTGGGAAAATCAGTTGAGTTAAGTTAAAGGAAAATGTGTACGCTGAGAAAAAAGTTCGTAAAAATTGTTGTGTCAGGATTTTAATACGTAATTATGTATACAATATGGGAAATTTTACTGTACAAACACAGTAAAAATTACTGTATTTTCAAATATTTTGGTGTTATTTACAATAATTTTTACTGTCATGGCACAATATTTGTTATTGAAAGAAAAAGTTTGGTTTTTTTAATTAAAGGTCTTTACTCCGATTTAAGTTATAAATCCTATATTTTTTTTATCATTAAGACCCGGTAATTTTTCCTGCATTGTACATATAACTGCGCATTTAGCTTCTAACACAGTAATTTTTATTGTATTTTTCTTCAATGTTGTTGTAATATTTATAAATCGTATTAATCATGAGAATACAAATGATTTTTTTATAATTTGAGAATACACACATAAAAAATTTATCTAATGAAACACATCTACTTGATTATATTAATTTGATTAAATGAAAAATATAATTACATTGATTTAAAATCGTTTAATTTAAAAATCGTATTGTTGATTCCATTAAATTATTTCAAGAAAGAAAATGATTTTGTTGAATTAAAAAAAGATAATATTATTGCGCAAACAATGATAATTTATTTGGTTAATTTAATGAAATTCTTTTCCATGCGTAAAGATGAAAAATTCCTTACGTAAAAATCATTTTAATAATTTAATAATATTCTCAATAACAATAAAAAGTGCTGACTTATCAATCCACGGTATTTACAAATTAATTATAACAGGTAAAATCTCGAGTGTGGTGTAACGTGTTGGCGTTTTTCTCAATACAATTCTAAACTCATGGGAGACTATTGTCTACAATGTATAAGCGGAGAAAGAAGAAGTGTTTGCGTAATCTTGTATTTTTTTTTCTCCCACTTCAAAAACGCCGAACAAGTTTACTGTTATAAATCAAAACAACATAAATTCAAGACAACCAACATATTAGTCATATTTGTTTTTGCATACTATAACTCTTATTCATAACAATGCGCGTTACACTTGAGATTAATAAATTTAATGCGTTTAATTAAGATGAATGCAATTATTAATTTATTAATTCAGCAGCTATTAAGTTTTTACAAGGAAATACATAAGTAATTGATTGTATAAATGTCAGTATTAAAATAATTGGAATAAAAAAAGATGTTTAATGACTGATTACAAGTAGACTGTCACATTGACATTTTTCAATTAAACATTTTTTTCGATTATATATTACCTTAATAGTGTGAGTAGTTAACTTTATAGCATTAAAGTAAGAATTTACCATTTTTATAAAAAATATTTTTTATTTACTTATTTATTCATCATAGAGAGAGAAGATTTAATAAAAATGACTAACATTGTTAGTAAACTGGTTATATACTTGAAAAATTTTAAAAATTACTATATTAAGATATTAAAATTATCAGCATTTTTCACATATATTATCAACTGTTAAGCAATAACTGACACGTATTGCTAACATATGATAGTAATTTTTCAAAATTCTTCAAGCATGTAACCGGTTTACCAGCAATGATAGTAATTTTTATTACACCTTTTGCCTTCGTGTAAATATTATAACATAACGTTATGTCAGTTACTAAAATAATTAACATAACCATTTAAATATCACATATTTTTATATTTTTATTAGCAGTAATTAGTAATATCACCTTATAATTGTATTAAATTAAATATTAATGATTAATCTGAACTTTTCGAATATGTTCGGTGTAATAAAAATTTCAATTTGACCAAAAGTACTTTCCCCAATTAAGGAGGATAAAAAAAAGAAACAAACGATAAGCATCCTAGTAAAAATTGAAACCAGGCAAAAATAGGGTCCCAGTCGGGCAACCAAGTCTCCCAATCGGGGCCCGATCAGGTACCCCGACAAGGTCAACATTGGACCAAAAATTTGGCAAGGCCCTGACCCGGATATCATTGTGCCTATTTGTAACGTGGCATCCAGACTGGGACCATATCAATACCCGGCATTACATCCCCAACCATTACCCGATCAGGTTATTTGGCCTGATCCAGGTATGGTCCCAACCGCAGGTTAACTGTAATCGCCCAGGTCATGCCGACGCCACAAAAGGGTCCGATTTAAAACCGAGCCCGTGCGGTTTCATTTTTACTAGGGCAGGGTTTGACCGCGCAATCCGGTGAAAATATCGGGCTGATATGGAAAATGGGCTCACCGTGATGTCCGTGAACGTGATGACTGACTGGAATCGGTTTGCCGGAGAGGTAGTCATCTTTGCAGACGAACTTGTTGTCGCCCACAACGTAAAGATGCTCACCGGTGCTCATCTGTTTCCGGCACACCAGACAGGTGAAACAATTCAGGTGGAAAACCTTGTCTCTCGCCTTCCGTACGAGATCCGTCGGATTGATTCCTTGAAGACAGCCGGCGCATTTCGTGCCGTAACGCCTGCGGAACGAATCAACGTAGAAAATGCGATTAATTCCTTTTTAGCCACTATTCTTTTTTACCACTCCCTCCCGACCTCTCGCTCTTACACACGGACGGGCGCACTGTGTGCGCGTACGACCGTCTCTCTCTGGCTCTTTATTGTGCGCCACGCCAGGCCGTAATGTAAAAAGAAAACAACCCTTATCTAGTCGGGCATGTTTTCTTACGCCTGTGTACGGAGAGAAGATAATCCGACTTAGAATTAGGGTTTTTTATTTTTTCCCTTATTTTTCTCCCTTTTTTGTTCCTTAATGTTTCAAAATACTTGCTTTGAAATATAACTAAAAAAGACGCAAGAACCGTGATAGTTGTAAGTTGAGGTGATTGTTTAAAAAATTATTTAATTAATGAGGGAAATTATAAGTTGATATGGAAAATTAAGTGTAACGTATGCTGACTGAGTTACCACATTGAGGAATAAGTCAGCCGGTTAATTTTCGTGATAACTAGAATTTTTTTTTTTAAATAACCATATTGTACCCAAGTAGAAATTTATTCGGGCATACCACGATATTATGTAGGGCCTTTTAGGGCAACCGAATTTCGGGGTAAATGTTTAGAGCCTTTTATGGCCCCCTACAAGATGCCATCACAATTTTATATTGGATAATATAATTAAAGGCCCTGTTAGGGTCAGTAAAAGGTTTGCCTTTAAAGGATATATAGTAGTTTGCCCTTCAGTAACCTTTCATGGCCGATATTAATGTAACCCGTAAAGGTAAATCGAATACGGCCCTTAAAAGGGCCCTACCAGAACATCGATGCGACATTTCGATATGAATTTATATTTCAGGCCCTTTGGGGGCTCTTAAAAGGTTCGCCTTTAAGGGCTATAAATCACTAACCCAACAATAACCTTTAAAGGTCGATATTAAGTTAACCCATAAAGGTAAATCGAATACGGCCCTTAAAAGGGCCCTACCAGAACATCAATACAATATTTTGATATTGACTTATATTTCAGGACCTTTTAGGGCTTTTAGATGGGTTGCCATTAAGGGCTGTAATATAATCTAACCTTTAATAACCATTGATGGCCAGTATTAATGTAACCCTTACAGATAATTCGGATACGGCCCTTAAAAGGGCCCTACCAGAACATCAATACAATATTTTGATATAGATTTATATTTCAGGACCTTTTATAAATTTTAAATCATTTACCCATAAGGGCTGTTAATGATTTATCCTTCGGTGACCTTTAATGGCTAGTAATAATGTAATCCATACAGATAATTCGATTATAACTCCTACAGTGGCCTTAGCAGAATGTCGATACAAAAAATCAATGTGAATTATATTTCAGGCCCTTTTAGATGTTTTAAATGTTTTGTTGTTATGGGCTTTAATATAATTTATGCTTCAGTAACCTTTAATGTCCGGCATTAATTTAACCTATTCAGGTAATATTGGAGTACTGGGAGTATACATCCCCGAATATAACCCGATAGGGCATTATCGAGGTAACCTATTAGCGCCCCCAAAATTTTTAGAAATAATTATAAAGGCCCCTAAAGCAGCCCGAATTCAATTTCTACTTGGGATTTAAGTAGAACAAAAGAACCAATAACTTTAACACTTGTGATAGCTCGGTAGCACGGCTTTCGGCATT
>JABFPN010005988.1:0-12218 GCA_022817305.1 Leptoteleia sp. ZL-2020
ATTATTATTCTGTAAATGCTGATTTGATGCTTGCAATTGATTCAGCATATTTTTTAGACATGGGAAAATTGTATTCAATTAAAAAGTCTGAATTTTTAAATCAATTTTAAGCGAATTTAGGGACCGCATTTTTTTAACACCTAAAAAACGCGGTCCCTAAATTTGGTTGAAACTAATGATAAAAATTCAGTTACATCATTGTTAAATAATCTCCCAGATTGAGAAAATGTGCTGAATCAACAACATCAATTAATTCTCATTCATTTTAATAAAAACGAATAACACCCTAATCTAGTAATTAATGCTTACGGCATCATCTTAAAGACAATACTTCAATTTCCAAGTAGGATCAGTAGAGGGGGTATAAATTGATGATTGCTGGTAGAGAAATGAGTAGAAAGTTCTTTATGGATGATGTTTTTTGATATTAAGAGTACTTTTAAATAATACAATAAATAGATTTGGAAGAATAGTGCACTGCTGTACAAAGAGAAAGAAGAATATTTTAACCTAAAAATCAATGCACATCAAGCTTTAGTAAACTGAATTCTAATTTCTGCCAAACTTATTATTTCTTAAAAGGTCATACTTTTAAAACCTGGTTTATAAGTATTTGAGTTCTAAATGTTAATCTGTCAAATTTTAACCTATTTATATATACAGTTTTTTTTTAAACATAACAAATAAACATATATATTTTTCTATGTCATCCCATTAAGGTGAAATATCACTGGATGGCCAACTCAGAATGAACATAACCTTCTTAACAACACATATCTTTAAATATATTATAAAATAAAAATTAATTTAAGAAAAAAAGCAACGTATGCCAAACGTTAAAGATATCTGGAATGTTTTTTTTAAATTATTGCAACTTTTCTCACAGAAAAACGTCATGTTTTTCTTAAGTTAACTGTTATTTTATAACACATTTAAAGATATGTATTATTAAGAAGGTTATGTTCATTCCCAGTTGACCATCCAGTAACATTTCACCTTAAATAAATAATTACATTGATTTATTTAATCTGTAAATCGTGATAGGCATACTTATTCGTCAAATAAGCAGAGAACCAAAATATTTGCGATGAACACCTGACTCTAGTAGCTTTGTTTACCTAAATTACATTGAATAAATTGTTATCAACAATCTTGAACGTGGTGTTTACGTTTCGTCGTCTCCTAGATGTCACTTTGTTGTCACCATATAAACACCAATTATAGAGCAATTTATTAAACTTTTATAAATGATTTCTTCAATTGTCAATGTTTTATTTCAAATACCAAGTACCATTATTTCTAATAAACCCATTTTAAAGTTTTAATTATTACTCATGTTGACAAATTTTATTGATATAACAAACAGATCTTTTTGACATTTTGCAAGTACTTTTGTCAACAAAGTCAACTTTTTGTTTAAAAAAAATTGGTATTCTCCCCTTTTAATGTACTAATGATATTATTAATAATAAAGAACTGATTAGAACAGAAGTTGAAAGATCACAGATTGGATGGGAATCGATAAGTCGGTGTCATTTTTGCATGAATCGTGGTCAAGGTGGATGGGCGAATGATTTGCATGCTTGTTTGTTTGCTGAAAATTGATAAGTCGATAGGAATCAGCCAAGGTCAAAGGATGACGCTTTTGGCTCCCATTTCTACTTCAATACACTTTTGCCCCGTTACCAATTCTAACGAAATTCGAGTCAGCAATTCACATGACCGATACTCATAATGCTCGTGCGATTTCAGATTTCTCAATAATACTAACGACTTGCTCGATTCTTAACAACTGCCTTGGGATTTCTCCAGTCCCGATTTTATATTAAAACGTTTTCAAATATATAAAATGTTGGAATTTCAATGGTCCAACTCGAGTACTTCTCTTCGATATGTTTCTGTTAACTTGATTTAAATATTTATAAATTTTATTTCTGTACAATTTATTTAAATGCCATGGGTTGCTTTGACTTCTGAAATCAACTTTGAAATAATAAAAAGGAAATTTGCTCAATGAGGCTGGAAAGTTTTAATTTTAGAAAATAATAATTATAAGTTTGATTGGTAACAAAGGATAATTACTCAGATTGGATCTTAGAATGTATTAAAAATGTATTATTTTAAGATTGTAAAAAGTTTATATCATTTGAATCGTTACTTGCAACATTTTAAAACACTCAAGTTGTGTATTCATCTTCAGTTAACTACTTTCGATTTGCACGCTCGTCTTTAGACGTTTTTTTTTTTTTTTCATGTTACATTATTGACTAAATTATATTGGTCTTATGTAAATAACTGAAATAGTTAAATAATCTGGAAGTCATTTCGAAACCCTTTTGACATTATAAGTGAAACTTTGATCAGGTGTTGAAATCTTTGAAAGCTGATTTATTTTTATTTATTTATAAATTATATTATAACCATGCAGTTTATATACATTCTGAGTTAGACAACAAATAAATACTAATAAATATATTAAAAAAAATGCAACAGAAACAAAAAAAAACAGGGCACTTTACATGCCCCAAATTCAAATAGGGGATTGAAAGTAGGTCCTTCTAGGGTATGTTTGTGTAATAATAAATTATAAAACTCCATATACCGAATAATCCATATATGCCGAACTGATGATATCAAATTGTAATAAAATCAATAATGTAACTTAAATTATGTATTCTTTTTCTTGAATACGTGGCAAAAAGTTCAGTTATAATTTTAGTTTCAAATGATTAAAAATTGCTGAAAATTTGCTCCATTATGCACAGAGCTAACAATAGCAATTTCAATTAGTTTATATAAAAATATACAAAGGAAACTATACAGAATAATATATAACAATGTATTGGTATTGTTTAAATATAGTAATTTTGAAGATCATCTACCTATGCAACTATTTCCACATTTTGTTTATCACCAATTTCACTAATCACCACATTAACAGGTCGTTCGAACAAAGTTCAACTTCAACGCCAATTAAAAGAAACTACGATAATTAACAATTCTATGAATTATTGTCGTAATACTGTTAACGTAACGTTGTCGTAAAATTGTAAAGCGTTCTTTGCCATGATATATTTTTGTCATAAATACAGACATAACTCTCACTTTATTGCAATTATTAATGCTACAAATAAGTTTCCATCATCTGACGAAAGATGGCGTCATCGTTAAGTCATGATTAGAATTGTCTGAAGCCATATTCCTGGAATATTTAAATAGTTTACCACTGATTTCTGAACACAGCCTGGTATACTGTTAATAGATGATACATTAAAAAACTAATGGCAAATTATCTGACTATTTCAAGAATGTGTCTTTTGACGTAAGAGGTCTTATCATAAAGTCCAATATGTCTCGACTATATAACGTTAAAGTATTAACGAATTTGTAACAGCATTGGATGTTTGCTTTTGTTCAAAGATGTCCAAAGTTTTAGATAAATTATCATAGTTTGTGGGAACTTGTAGACTGAGATTGTTTGTAGAAGCATATGATGAGGATGCCTTTACTAAGAAAAGTTGAGAATAATCAAGGAAGAATTGAAGAACGGTGAATTTGACGTCGAAGACAAAGAACGTAACCGAAGGCCGAAAGTGCATGGAATGATGCACGATTGATGAAACTTTGTTATTATTATATATTACCATGATTGAGTTGTATATTTTAAAAATAACATTATTCTTTAGTGATATTCTATAAACAAAGGAAAGAACGACATTGTCGTATTCAATCTTCTTCTACACTGAGAAAAAAGATATATCACAAATTACTATTTTTTGTATCAATTTGAAGATATATTGAAAAAGTAATTATTTCTACTATTAATAATAGTAAAATTTAAAAGTCATGTAGTAGATATTAGTAGAAAAGTACTACAATTTGCATTGATAATTATCATTTTCACCATTTTTATTAGTAAAGTTTTTCACTCTTCAGGGATATCCGCAAATGGATATAAATTGTTTCAATTTCTATTATCGTTGGTTCGATAAATGCAAATAGTTACAAATTGTAACTAATATTGGTTCATTTAGAATAAATACCAACAATTCAATGATTGTTGGTACTTTGTAATCACGATTACCCACAAATTGCAAATAATTTATGTCGAGCCAACGATTTTTTGCCACTTTCCCAAATCATTTTCAGTTGGATTTCTACGAAGCAGATGGCACCCTAACCAGTTGCATGATTCTCAAATATCCGACCCTTTTGCGAGCAAAGGTACCAAGCATTTCAAAGCAATGTCATTTGCATACATGCATAGTCATATGTATCCCACGTATATCCATCATTCTGAACTTTTTAATAACGAAATCGCTTTTAAGGTCCCAAAAGAATTCGGATTGTTTGCTCAATTTTACAGCTTTTGTTGCAGTTTTCCAATTCGATATAAGAATAAATATCCTATCTAACGATACCTGAAACATTACATAGACTTATTAACATCCACAAGATTGAATATTATCAAGAAAATAATAAAATGTAAGTTATAAAAATGAAAGATATAGTTAATTTTAGTTCAAATTTTAATAATTTATGGAACACTCGAAGCATTAATCAGTATTTAATTAAATTCTTGCGTTATTAAGACCGTTCCATTCCACAACATTTTCATCAATACCAATGAAAATGGCAGAAAAACGTGAAACAATTAATTTGGTTTTTAATTAAATGATAGAAAAATGTGCTATAGCCTTCTGAAAATGGAGTAGCCTTAGTCGACGCAAGGTCAAGTTTATGTTCACCAATGACACACGATCCTTCGCGTTTCCATTAAATGAAAATGACTTTTCATCGTTCCTTCTTCCACGATCAATGCCATTGTCATTCTTTTCCTCGAATCATTTGCAAAATTAAGATTTAATAACCCCAACCAAATAGCTAATTTGCCAATATTATCCCATTTACCCTCTGGTTTCGTGGAAAAAGATAAAAAAAAGAAGTTTAACTTGCAATCCAAAGGATACAAAATGTAGAATTGTGAAAGACTGACGTGTAAACAAAAGTCAATTCTTGGCGTACGACATAAATACTTTAAAAGATGGACGCCAACGATCTCGTGATAATGAAAGGTTGGAAAGGTGATAAATCACAGTGGGACTTGAAAATTTCAAACGTTTTAACACGCGAATACGGAGCGTTAACAAACATTTTGATTTCTCTTTGTTTTGCATTCGGTTCCCATTTTGTGCCCTTGAAAATGTAAACAAAAATGTTTGCCTTCCATAGGTGACCTATCAGATATTTACGGACATTATTTATTTACATTATTCCTTTAAAAGTGTTTTATTCTTCTGTTCCATTGAATCAAATACAAAGAAATAAGTGTTTTTAAGATCTGTCATAACACAGATATGTGACATGTATATAGATTTTTATATTATATAACATAAATGTCACATATATATGACATTATCACACATATGCAACATATATATATGACATGTGACACATATATAAGCAATTTAACACATATATGTTGACTTTTACTTGGTTAATTTATATTTTATGATGTATAAAAACAGTAAAAAATCAATATTCTTTGAGAATATTCATCGTGTTTTATCACATTGTATCATACAATATAAATTAATTCATTTTTTTATTATAAATGACACACCAACTCCACGACAGCAGACCTTGAGCTTCACCTTAAGGTGAAACGTCACTAGTTGGCCAACTCAAAATGAGGATAACCTCAAAAATAATACATATCTTTAAATATATTGTAAAATAAAAATTCATTTATTAAAAACGCAACGTACGTCAAATGTTAAACGAGTTTAGAATGTTCTAAATTAATTTTTACATATTGCAAATCTTCTCAGAGAGCTGTCTTTTGGAAATAGATTTAAAACAAACATCTAAATAGTTAATGACACCATTTTACAAAAGATATCTCTCGGAAAAAATTTGCAATACGTAAACTAATTTAAAACATTCTAAACTTGTTTACGTTTTTCATAAATGAATGTTTATTTTATATATTTAAAGATATATTATTTTTGAGGTTATCCTCATTTTGAGTTGGCCAACGAGTGACGTTTCAGCTTAAACAAAGAGAAAAAGAAAAAGGATTTAAAAATTAACGCACCTCGCGTGGAAAAGAAAGAATAAAATTGATTTTAGATGAATTTAGATCAGCAGAAAGCTGAAAATCATCTTGACGCTTCGAGTATCAAATAACCAACATCTGACAAGGATAGCGACAGCGGCATTGTTTCTGCGGCGAGAGTTGAGCAGACGCATTATTTGTCCGTTGCTCGAAAGATTTACAAAAATTATTGGAGAACAGTGAACTTTGGAACAACTTTTTTCTTCTTCTCCTTCTTCTTCCACTTCTACTTCTTTTGTTGCACGTAATTTATGACATTCAACATTTATATGAATTAGAAACTGACAGAAATATTTGTACGATACAAATGTAATACATAATTATAAATATGGTATTGCCATATATGTTAATATTTTTTATATATTAATTTCATTTTATTGTCAATAGTATTTAAACATGGTTATTTTATACTGATAAATTTGTAAAACAATGCATTTATATTTTTGTAAAACAATGCAGAAATAAAAATTCACCTAAACTAAACATTTCTTAGTTTAGGTGAATTTTAAAATTACAATTTTCTATAATATTAGTTAATTGCATTTCCTTTTTTATATTTTCAACTTATTTATAAATAAATGAGACAACGATGATAAAATTAAACCATTCATTAACTTTCGAACAATTATTTTTTTACGCACAATAACAAAAAATTATTAAGTTTCTTTTAACTCTTATAGATTTCATTTTAAATTAAATTTCAGATAATTTTAAAAACACTTAAACACAATGCAATACAAAGGAAATTCATATACATTAAATACATTTCAAGGCTGCGTACGTATTTGAAAACATGTAAAAGTAAAAGCAGCATTTGAATTATTAGTTATATAAAATGATAATAATATTCAAATAACATTTATTATTTTTAATTAGTACTTCTAATTGCACGATAAAGAGTCATACTGAACATTATAATGCAAGTAATATTTATATTGCAAACAAAAAATGTCTTAAAAGAAAAAATTATTTCAAACAAACAGGACAATTCATCAAAGATCATTCAAATAACATTAAATAGTTCTTAATTGATTTATAAATGAATCAATTAGTATTTAATTAATTCAATTAATTAAATAACTCATTATATAGTATTAATTGGAAATGGAATAAATAACATTAAAAATTGGAACTGAATTAATCTAGTTATATTCAGTTAACAGCGACGAAAGATTTTTTTTTCTTAAATATTAAATTACATTGGAATATACATATAAATGACTTTTTAAATCACAATTTTATGCTCGAAAAGAAGTAAAACTTATATCAATATTAGACACCAAGAAAACAATTGTTGGACCAATAAATCAAAAATTAATATAACCAGAAATGATGAAGAATCTACGAGTAAATAAATTTAGATTCGACAACAATGTAAGTTACAATCCTTGTTACACGTGCACCTATAATCTCTTTCTTCTGAAGTTCCCAATGATAATGCAACAGACAATGAAACGGATTATGTGAATCTGTAAGTCACGTTCTTGTGAAATCCAAAACAATCTTTCAACATGAAAGTGAAATTTTTCTTATTATTCAATGAAATGGCTAACCCGATACAAAGCAATAAGCAATATTCCATTTTTCCATTATGAATTTTGTAAACAAATGGACTAAATTTTTGCTATTTTTCATAATTATTTGTTATCCCAAATTTTAGTTTATTTCCTTCGAATATTTCACTCCTTAATACTTTGTACAAATATGCTTTAATAAGGAAAAGCATTACCTAACACAAAATAAAATTTAGTTAAAAGATACTAAAGCTGAAATTATAACTCAGAAATACAATGTTGTATCAAATAAAGCACAGGGCAATAGAATGCAGACAATTAAATTCCTTGAAAACAAGCCTTAAATGTGTTTTGCAAACACATTTTCAGGTGACAGAATATTTTAAAAACACGATTATTCGAAAAGAAAAGCAGTTTCGTTCAACTGAATCTTGCAAAGATATTCCAATTATATAACTGAATTGAAAATAAAATCAAATATAATAAATCACAAATAATAACATAGAAAATACTTTTATAATTATGATTGAAAAATAAAAGAAATGATATGAAGATTTAAATTTTGTTCCAATAAAACAATGCAAAGTATAAAATTTGTAATAGCTAAAATTATTCTTTAAAGAATTTTAAACGGTTGAACGTCTCCATCAAGTATTATATTTCTTTGTTTATTTTTTTCTTCCAATATTTTTTCAGCAAACATTTCATTTCAAGGAACAATCGAATTTCTATAAAATTCAAATTCTTATGAATGTTTCTTTTGTTAAAGCTTGAATGACTACATTTTTCTTTGTTTATTTTATTGTACTTATTAAGAAAATAAGGCTTTACATTTAAATATGCATGTAAAATAAAATATGATACAAAGAACCATTATATGTATTTGGAAATTTTATTTCCTTATCTTTTGTTTACTTTCATATTTAATGACTTTAATAATTCAACATTAAATTAAAAGATTTGTATTGAAAGAATATCAAATCATTGTATTGTAATTTGAAAAGAGACACATTTTCTTGAATGATTATGGCCACAGATGTGTATTCTATGTGAAACTAACAATAGACCCCTTTTAAATAATAAAATTTTACAAGAAATCTTCAGAAAGCTCCATGTATAATTGACATATCAAATTGAATAGGTTGTAAAATTTCTTTGACAATTTACGAAAAATAATAATTACAATGAAATTTAATTTGTAAACATTAAATTTAATCTTATTTGAATTTCAAATAGACATCCTATAGTTATTTAAGGATAAGTTGATTGACCTTTATATTATGGCTACAATGCCATCTGAATTACAATAATTCTATCAGCTGTATACACAAAGGCAGAAGATATACTTAAATCTCAAATATATTTCTTTACGATTGTTCATAAAAAAGATAACTGTATAATTATGGTGAATAACTTATCAAATTTATCATGTAAATAGCATATTTTTTCATTTACAAATGAAATCTCCACATCTAATTCCCAACTTGATAAATCTTAATATTAATTTCACGTGGAGTATCCTTGTGAGATTATTAAATGAAGGGCAGATAGATATTTATAAAGCATTACCTATTATTGTTTTATGAAATAAAACTTGGTATTATTTATAATTATAAATTAGAATCGATTATAGCAATTGAATGTAAACAATTAAAGCAATGAAAGAACATTAGTTTCAAACTTTAAGGTAAAATATGAATCATTTATAACTATATAAGTGTAGTTTTAATTATTTTCACAGAATAATTTAATTAATTATCGTCGTGTCATTGACGAAAATTTGTCATCAATATATGAAATTTGAAGTCTTGCCTCGTCGGTTCACTATTGCAAATCTTTATTGTACAAATATCACAATCATAAACCATGTTTACAATGTAAGATATTGATTTAGTGTAAATGTATTGTATTCATTTCCAACTTCTAAAAGTTGAGCTATATTACATGATAAAAATGCCATTTTCATAGCAATATGATTTTTCACGTGTTAATAGAATGGTTTTTAAAAATATTGATATTAATTTATTCAATTATATATAAAGATATTTTACCACAAAGGGATTAGTTTTGTTTTTTGTTTACAAATGATATTTCCATGTGTAACTTCCAAATTAATAAATCTCGCGTATCAATTAAACGTGAAATTTCCTCGCGAGATTATTAAATTAAGGAAAAACATGTTGTTATAAAACATTACTTATTTTTTTTATGAAATAAAAATAAAACTTGATATTAAACTTAAATAGAAACTAGTATCGATCTTAGCAACCGAAAGTAATGCTTCATTAAATCAAATTAAATAACAATAACAATAATGACGACAATGATGATAATAAAGGTGAAAAATCAGCTGTGAAAATTGGAAAGGGATGATTGAGCGTGCAGGTCGGAATCGACCAATCGCGTCGCGACGCGAGAACGGAAACTAACCTTAAAGTAACCCCCCTGGTAGAGGGTGTCGGGCGGGCCAAAGATCGCGACCTCCCACTCGAACATGTTGTCCTCGTTGACGAGCTTGACGCGGAATCCCTCGACAGGTTCCTCCTGCAGACTCTTGTATTCCAGGGCGAGCGCCCTCAGGGCGCTGCTGGTCGGCTGCGCCATCGGCTGCTACGTTCGATCGGTCAACTTTCCAACCCGCGAGAGCCAACGAACCCGTGCGAACCAACTGCGTAAGGCGGATTCGGGGGCGTTCGCGCGTGTGTGCGCGCACTGAAGCTTCCAGAAGGATCGGCTGCGCGGCGCTCGGCCACAACTTTTCGCGCGCGTCAAACAAATAAACTCTTCTCGCTTTCTTCCCCCTTTCTTCCTCTCACGTGGACTTGCCGCGACTTAGAGCACGAGGTACGACCAAACTAACGAGGCAGCTCACTGCCGAGGAGAACAACAACGCGAACTCTCCATCCCCAAAGCCAACACCAAACAGCTGACACGTACCGTTCTGCGTCAGCGACGACTCGTTGCCCAATGTAAGCGACGTTGCCGAGTCGCCCGCTCCGCCGCCGGCAACGCCGCAAGCCCGCAAGGACGAACCGAAGCGCGCGCCGTTTGACTCGTACAAATGTTCGAACGTGTTTGGAATACAGAAATTTTTAGTAGAATTATGTTTCAAGATCAAACTCAAATCAATTAATTTCACCTCTCTTTTCTGATCATTATATTTTGATGGAAAAATAGAGGATAATAGAATTGAGTTCAGTTTATTCTTAAAACGTAATGCCACTCTTGGGGGATTATTCTGAAAATCATTATGATTTTGCAACTTTATAAATATCTTAATGCATCCTTTTAAAAATTGATATGGGGATGGGTTGACATACTCATGAAGTCATAATTTTGCAATTTCATGATTTTCAGAATACGTTCCCTGGATGCTTACGGCGTGTCGTTCTGCTTGCAGAATGCGTTATTAAATTCACAATTGATACATTACCCAGTAAATGAGAAATAATTAAAAATTATTCAAATGCACAAATCTTTACTGAAACTTATTAAAATTTATAAAACATTTTAGAAATATGATACACTTTAAAAAGATTCAAAAATAAATTATTAAAGATTTTAGAAATATGACATTGACTAAATAGTTTTAATACACGTTAGTGCATTTGAATAATTTTTCATAATTTCTCATTTACTGGGATGTCTTAAACTTGCCCTTAACGTGATGCCGTAAGCGTAGGTAGCGCTCTGCAGTACCGGCTTTGCTATTTATGTTAATAAAAATTACAATTATAATTTTGTAAAATAAAAACATTCAGCCCATTCTGTAACAATAGTAGTGTATTATAAATTATATCGATATGTTTTTTAATGAAAAATGACAACAAATTTATGGAACTACGATTCATTTTCACTCAATGTCGGTAAAAAACCGTAGTTCCAAGTTTTTATACTTTAATCATTGTCATAAAATATGTTTTTATAAACAGTAATATTCCCCTATAACTGAAGAATGGTCTGAATGTCTTTATTAAAAAATATAATTATTTATATTATTTTAAATTGAAAAGACACTAACTCCGTGACTGCAGACTTACGGGATCACCTTAAGGTGATGTTTAAGGCCTGTTGTCACAGAGTTGGTGTCTTTTATAATCTAAATTGAATTATTTAATATTTTATGATATACAAACCAGAGCGCCATTCTGGGGACACGGGGGTATAATTTGCTTTGCAAAAATATATGCACCGATGGTTATTCTCAAAGAATAGTGATTTATACTGCTTCCTTTCGAGCAGACGACAAAAAAGTCGTAGAAATCACTATTCTTTGAGAATATTCATCAGTGCAAATATTTTTTTGAACCAAATCACACTCCCGTGTCCACAGAATGCCGCTCTGGTCTGTATATCATAAAATATTAAATAATTAAATTTTGATTATAAAAGGCACTAACTCCGTGACAGTAGACCTTTAACATCGCCTTAAGGTGAAATGTCAGCGCTATATTCACGGAGTCAGTGTCTTTTTATTTATAATTGTTTAAAGGACAAAAACTAAAAATCGGCCAAAATACGTTAATTCTATGGCATTGGGAGAATATTATTCGGTATATAAATTCATTTATGGTTTTCAAGTACGA
>JABFPN010005989.1:0-12218 GCA_022817305.1 Leptoteleia sp. ZL-2020
ACCGAAACAACCGAATAGAAGTAACCAATGAAAATATACATGCGCTAAACACGTGCGCAATTGCGCCCCGTTGAAACTGGGAGCGTTTCCGGTCTCGAGCTCGTTGAAACTGGGAGCGTCGAGTGTATATTATGTATATTATTATGTGTTTAAATATACACGTGAAATTATCTGCAAACAAGTAAACATAAAGTATTTTTCCATTTAAATAAATTTCATTCTGTACTTCTAAGAAATATAATAAATAATGTTTTATTAGACTTTAAAATATAGTTCTTTTTTCAATCAATGATTTTGTTTTATTTTGTAACAAAAATTTAACGTTTTTCTTGTTGTATTTAAACTGGGTCGAAATTCGCGGTTTAAGGAAGTCGATAAAGCAGGAATTTTACTAAGTTGTCTGAACCTGATTGGTTTTCAATTTTGTCCAGGAAAATATATGTAAATATGTTCATTTTTTGTCTAAAATAATTATTATAAATATTCCTTTTAAAATTTGAATATGAATGTCTTTGTAGATTATAGTCCTACATTTAGTTTATGTTATTTCATCAGAATTTAAAGTTAATTGGTTTCTCAAACCTTCAATGCAGAAGAAATTGATTACATTTAATTGACATAAGTTTGTCAACAATTACACAAATTAGGATCGTTTTCGAATTATTTTAAATTCGAAAATACAGCTGGCGTTCACTGTTTGTAATGAAATAAAATTATTGAAAACTAAGAGACATTCAATTAATGGCAAATTTCAAATAAGATCAACGATATCTTTGTAATGGCAAGCTGGGACTTTTGAATGATAAACTTGAAGGTTAATTATAATAAATAATAGACTTTCAACTTGTTACAATTAATAAATTAATGTGAGTGTTAGATAAAGAACCTGTTATTCAATTCAAGTTTTAATTATCTGATATTACTTGAGTAAGTATTTTATTTTATAACGTTGTGGTTACTAGTTACGTTTGAATTAACTGTCAAATTTGTATAAATAATCAATTTAAGGTTTCTACATGTGATGTCTATTAAGATAATTGCAAACTATTTGCCTATATCTAAATTTAAATTTACAATATATCTCTAAAAAAATAATTTCCTTAACAACTTCCAAATAATAAGACACATTTTTAAAATTTCTTTATTATATTATCAGAGTCTGTTTTATACAAAGATTTTACTTAAAAATCGTAAAGAATATGTTAAACTTGTTGAAAAAATGATTTAGATTCAATTTCAATATGACATTTATAAGTAATAACTTATCAGGTTAGACAATATTTTAACTACAATGTTAATATCAAATACTTCACAAACTCATTTGTTGCAAATATTCAGCATATAATTCTTTACAGGTACTATAATTTTGATGACAGCAAAGCTGCAATATGCATACATGCAGAGTTGATATATTTGATTAAATAAAAATCAATTTATTATTACATAACATGAATAAATTTGTAAATACAATTATTTGTATTATTTTAGGTAAGAATATTTTTATCTGATTACATACAAAAAAGAAATCATTTCAAGTTAAATATATGTTTATTTTAATAGCAATAGGATTTGGTTTATTACACCGTTGGCATGTATCAACAATATTTGAGAATGATCGTCATTTTTCTCATTTGTCTGAAATGGAAAGAGAAATGTCTTTTCGAACAGAAATGGTAAAATGTTATTAATTAATCATTTTATTATACATTTAAAAATACAAAACATTTTATGCACTTTATTCTATTACAAAAACACTTTCCCGCAATTTTCTTTTTACATTAATTTTCTATAAATTAGTTTTATGAAAATGAACTTTGTATTAGCTCTATAAATAAATATACATAAAATTTAATAACTACTTTAATTTAATTGTTTATGTGTAGGGAATGTACTATCATTATTTCAAAGTTATAGCAGAATCAAAAAATTTTGATGAAGGACTTGTTAAAATTAAAAATGACAATTTATCTGAATATCCCAATGTTATTAATGCTGTAAAAAAGTATTCACTATTACCAGAGGTAAATATTATTTTATAAAGCATTATACATTTTATGTTCAAGTTATAATGCCAGACGTTAAATTCTTTGCAGATAATTATAGGCAGATTATACCATAATGCAAAATCTTTGGGTTTATTTCCACCTAAAGAATGTTGGCAAGTAAGATTCAGAACTTTTTTAAAAAAACATTGTGCTTTCTGTTTAAACGGTAGTTGTTAATGAATCAATTTATTAATAATTAGTAAATAATATTTTTAGGTTGATCGAGGTAATGATTTACCTTCAATACAAAGCTGTGAAGGTTTAATTATGCCAATATATTTTTATTTAGAGTGTGTATGGTTTTGTGCTGCATTAACCGGCGCATTTCTTTTTCTTTATGGAACTCAACTAAGCGATTCCATATATGGTGGAATATTAGCTACAACAGCTTTTTTTATGAACCACAGTGAGTGTACACGTATTCAGTGGACACCTCCTTTACGAGAGAGTTTTGCATATCCAATAATTCTTTTCCAAATGTACAAAACTACAACTTTAATTAAAAATCTACAAGCTAATTCCAACGAACGTTATCTTCCAACATTGATAGTAAATTTCCAGATCTGTTCTATGATATAAAACCTAGATAAAAGTTTGCAAATGTGTAGTACAAATATACAGATATTCATGTTTTTAAAAATATATACCAATATGTCAATTACATTCACTTATAATTCCATAAATATTGATAGAATTTTTATCTAGGGAATATAAGTTGATTTAACATGTATAAGTAACATAATTTTCTTTTTACAGGCCATCTTCTTCAGTACATTAATAAGCTTGAAATGTTGGCAATTTTCTCAATTCGTTTTTCTCACTCAACTCTTGGCTCTTTTAATTTTAAAATGGTTAAAAATCATTTCAAACAACTCATATTTATTAATCAGTATGGTACACGGTTTTGCAGTAATACTCGTATCTTTTGAGACTGGCAGTACTTTCTATTACCATTCATTATACTCTTGTCTTCTTTTAAACTCGTTTATATTTTCTATGACGAAAAAACAAGTGACAAATAATACGAACAAAATATACACTGTGTATGAAATTATAATTACACTTTCATGCACTCAATTTACTAAAAAGTGCTTTTCATCTGATGACGATGTTCATATATATAATATTCTTAAAACAAAACTTTTCTATTACAAAGATTTTCATACGTTGCTTTATACGTGTTCCCCTGAATTTGATTTTCTCAAATTTGAAACTTACGTCAAAATAATTGAAACTTTAATGCTTCCAACTGCCATTCTGGCTGGTGTTTTGACGGCGTATTATTACTTCAGAAATGCGATTTCGATACGCCGAAAGGAAGCTGAAGACGCAAATAATAAAATAATATTTTGGGCACAAGTCGAGCCAGATATAGCTTATAATTATTTACAAACTGGTGCCTTTACACTTATGGCTGTTTTCATTATGAGACTGAAATTGTTCATGACCCCTCATTTGTGCTTAATTGCGGGCTTAGCTACAAAGAAGCAGTACCTAGCCAAAGTAGGTCTCAAAAATGAGATCACCAGACACGCTTTTGTAGTCTTAATACTTTCCATGATGATTTATCGTGGTTTGCCTAATTTACAAAACGAGAGATCAATTGTTGGTAAGAATTAGATAAATGAATACCATACTTGATTTATTGTAATTTTAAATAAAATTTTAAATTGTTATAGACAAAACATTATATTTTTTAATCTGACTGTTTTAAAAGATCAAAGCTGCAATGAAGTTTTAAGGAACCACATTATTTTATAGTATACGATTTTATTTATTTAAGTCTCTTTAATTACAAATTTAAATTTGTAGGAGAGTATAGTAATATAGAACAAGAGCAGTTATTTGAATGGATCAAAGCTAATACTTTAAAAACGAGTGTTTTTGCTGGTAAAATGTCACTCATGGCTAATGTAATGTTATCTACCAATCGACCAATTGTAAATAATCCATATTATGAAAATAAGGAAATGAGGTTTGTAAATTATTTCAGTTATTTAAAGAATATTATTTTGTTGTGTAACAACCTAATTAGAGATTTTGATAATGATATTATTGCATAATTAATTTAATCTGTTGTACCAAAAAATACGATCGAGAAAACACATTGACAATAATTTGAAATAATTTGTCTTTTTCAGAGATAGAACTTTTAAAGTGTATAGCACTTACAGTAGAAATAATGTAACTACTGTATATGGAATATTAAAAAGTCTGCAAGTTGATTATGTTATAATTGACTACCGAATGTGTTTTAACTTAATAAATCAGTAAGATATATTATTATACATACAGTTAATAATTTATATCATGGTATAAAAAATAAATGAATGTAAAATTTTGTAGAAAAATTGGATGTAATGTTATGGACTTTTACGACATCACAGACGCAGGTGAATCAATTCTTGCTGGAAAACCACCAATTTGCCCAATTTTATTTCAAGGCAATGCTCATCCTTTTAAACGTGTTTTTGCTAACAAAAAATATGTCGTGTTAAGTATAACTCCAGAAAAAGTAACTATATATCGAGACATTAACAATAATGTTGGATATTAAGTTTACCAAATTAAAGACTGTTCAATAATGTTAATAAATCAAATTTTATTTATAAAATCTAAGATGAATGTATTTATTCCACACACACAAAAATCATAATTAACAAAAAATTTAATAAGATTAAAAACAAATGATATTGTTGATGATTAAATTATTGCTTTTCCTTATTCTATACAAAAAATACTTTTTAAATATCTAAAAA
Organism: Leptoteleia sp. ZL-2020; assembly: GCA_022817305.1. Classification (NCBI taxonomy): domain Eukaryota; kingdom Metazoa; phylum Arthropoda; class Insecta; order Hymenoptera; family Scelionidae; genus Leptoteleia; species Leptoteleia sp. ZL-2020. The sequence goes on from JABFPN010005989.1 coordinate 4,805, forward strand.
AAACAAGATTGACATCTTTTATAATAATTTTATTGCTATTTATATTAAAAATGTTAATATGAAATATACATAAGTTTAATAACACAAAAAAGGAGTTTTAAATTAACATCCAGTAAGTCTTGAATATTTTATACTGGCTTGTAGTCTAATTTAGACTCAAGCTTCTTATTATCAGACACCTTCCTGACAGCTTTCATAAAATCTTCCTGTATAACATATTCTCGTTCTAATCGGATTGCAAATAAACCAGCTTCTGTACAAACGTTTCTTAAATCAGCTCCATTAAATCCATCAGACAGTTTTACCACTGCTTCATAATCTACAAAGTAATTAAGAAATGTATAAATTTCATATATGATTTGCATTATAATATAATAAACTCAGTAAATTAAAATTACCAATTTCTCCATGTTTTGCAATGGGTAAAGCATGAATTTTTAAAATTTCTAATCTAGCTTGTTCATTAGGCAAAGGAATTTCAATTTTTCTATCCAATCTACCAGGTCGCAATAAAGCAGGATCTAGTGTATCAGGTCTATTAGTTGCCATGATCATTTTAACTTGACCTAATGAATCAAAACCATCCATTTGATTCAACAATTCCATCAAGGTTCTCTGAATTTCACGATCAGCACTTGTACCCTCAGAAAATCGACGTCCACCTATATGTTATTAAATGCTTTTAAATTATTATATTACTTTTCAATAAATCATTCTTAAAAAGCATCCGTGTCAAATATATATGTTAACAGAATATGTATTATTATATAACAAATTGTTTAAAAGCAGCATGCCCGTAAGACATGCAACATTTATTCCAGTTGATTGACTAATAAACCAATAACTCATTGTAAATTCAGGTATATCATGAGTTTTTTAAGATAGGATTATAAAATAAATTGTTTATATATATTTCATGATTAATTTAACTAACCAATAGCATCAATTTCATCCATAAAAATAATGCAAGGCTGATGATCTCTGGCATAGTTGAACATTTCCCTGATCAATCTTGCAGACTCTCCAATATATTTGTCAACAATGGCACTGGAAACAACTTTTAAAAAGTTTGCATCCAATTGACTGGCAACAGCTCTGGCCAGTAATGTTTTGCCTGTACCAGGAGGACCATATAAAAGGCAACCCTTAGGAGGGGTGATTCCAACTCTCTGAAATAGTTCAGGATTCAACAAAGGTAGTTCTATTACTTCTCTGAGTTCCCGAATTTGCTCGCTCAAGCCACCAATAGATCCGTATCTAACATGACCAGGATCTTCGTGAGACATATTATACACTAAAGGATCAACCTAAAAAATATATTCATGTATAAATAAAATTCTTAAAATAAAGCAATACTCATATTATAATGTAATAAATATTTAGAAGGAAATCTACAACACTTGCTTTGTATCCTTCAATATTAATATTCAAGTAAAAGTTCTAACTAATTACCTCTCTTGGTAAATATCTCATTATTGTGAGTGTTGTCATGTCAAGTGCAACTCTGGTGCCAGATTTTAATTTATTTTTATCTAGTTGCCTCCTACATCCTACGACGTATCTAGGGCCATTTGTAGCTTTTACAATAACTGAAAAATTAATTTGCTTTTATTCTATCATAAATTTGCTTATTAAATCTAAACTTTCACAACTTCTTGATACAATTAAATTATTAAAGATTGTACTCACACTTTTCTTCTGTAAGCTGTTTGAGGACTTCGCCAACAATCTAAAATAGTAATAAATTGATTAAATGTTGACAAAATGTTTTACAAATTCAAATGTAATAAATAAATAAATTAAAAACAAGTAGTTTACCTGCCCAACACTCTGTAATGCTTTTAAATCATTTTCTGATTTGTCATATTGTTTGGTTAGGTCTTTTAAATTATCGCGTACTGAAAAATTAAATTTTATTAATATAAATTTATAAATTGATATAAATTTTAATATAAGTAAATTATAATCCATTTATTATATTAATGTGTTCCAAGTAAAAACAAGCATAATGAAATTAATATTAACAATCCATTATAAAAGAGAGATATTCAAATATAATTTTGCAGATTAAATTAAAATACTTAAATAAAAGCACAACTGAGGAAAATTTTGTGAAAATAACTAAAGTTGTTTTAAATAAGAAATGATGACATTACTGATACACCTCAAAATTGAGGTTAGACAATCATGAAACAAAGGTTTCTAAATATAAAAATTGTTTTATATTTAAAAGAAAGAAATACTAACTCTCTTTGAGACGCGCTTCAACTTCCTTGTGTTCAGTGAGCTTCTTCCGGTAATCCTGAAGAGCTTTTTCTCTTGGATTCTCCTCCACAACCATCATTTTATTTTAACTTAATCTGCTGTGTAACGTTACTCGTCACTGATCAACGCTTGGCAATTTCAGTCAAGTTCTATCACTTTCTGTAAAGGTTCATTCTCATAGTTTGGTTTATCGTTCATGGAGATTTCTGAGGCGCAACGGTTCCAGCCACAAAAGTTCCCTCACTTCCCTCTGGATGCTTACGGCATGTCATTCTGCATGCAGAATGCGTTATTAAACATCTAATTGATACCTTAGGTAATTTAATAAAATAACTTATGTTTCTACTTTATACTTCTTAAGTAACATTTTCATAAGAACAATAGTAATTTGTGAAAATTCCTTGAAGATTTTGACGTTTCCTGAGAAAAAAGCTAAAAAAACGTTCTTTTAAGTGGCGTGATCGATTAGTTTTGTCCTTTTCTCCCCTGAAATGATTAGAACAGAACAGAAGCTTTATTCCGCCTAAGATGGAATCATTTTCGAAAGCGCCAAAGATTATATTCTCTTTAAATCATTCTATAGTTTAATGTCATAAATTATTCCTTTTCCTCTGTCATATTGTAAAGTGATTACAGTTATGGGATTTATTACACAATGTTTTATGAAAATACAAACATAAGAAATAAATTATTATATATATTATTAATTTTTTTTATTCTATAAGCGAATAATATTATTCAGGGTGTGTATATTCGCACACCGCTGGGGCGTATCTCTTTTTACTCTACTTGTTCATAAACGATAAATAATACTTATTATTTTATTATTATTTAAATTAATTCATAATAAAAATTATTTTATTTGTGGAATAAAAAGAATTTTAATAAAGTAATTACTCATATGAGAGCATTTAAAAAATTTCAATTAACTTGAAAAATTTATCATACGACCTTTTTTGTTTATTTATAAAAGAAAGTTGTGCCCTATACAATCCATGGTGAGTAAGTTGGAGGGGGGGGGGGCGTTAACATTTGGGTCATTTGATAGATCTTTTAAAAAAATTTGACACGAGTATGGAAGAAACTAAACAGGTATTTTTGTTTTTAAAGTAATTAAAATGAAAAACCAACATTTTGAGTGATAACAAAACACGATTATTTATTTAAATTGTTTCTAGGTATAGCTTTATACAACTGTTTCGAAGATCTGAATAAAATATATATAATTATATACAATCTACATTTAACATTTTGAGTCTAATCAACCAATCCGACTGACAAATAAGAGGAATTTCATAGTATCAATTCAGCAAAGCATTGACTTAAAAATATACATAATTAAGACAAGCTAACTCAAATTATAGAACGAATTGAAATAAAATCTAATTACATTACAGAGACTATATTAGTAATGCTGTTTCAATTCTCAGTCTTTGCAACTACAAATGAAATCTGGTAGTTTATTTAATAACAATAGTTTGTACATTATTACATACAAATAGTAGTCAAATTTAATAATAAATAATGTAATTACAAAGACTTTTCACTATTTATAACAACTGTTTATACTATTTAGACTATTATATTGCTTTTAATTTACTTTGTCTTTCATAAACTTATGTATAGCTATTGTATTCACTAAATATATTTCAAATCGTTGTATTTACATCAATTGTGTACTTTATTTAATAATCATTGTGTTAAAATTAAACTATTAATCCACATTCCTATGTTCATAAATGAAAAATTATAAAAACATGTTAAGTGTAAAAATTCTACACTAATTTTGCATTTTAAATCAAACGTTTGAAATCAATACAGATGATATCAACCAAATTACTATTAATTTTAAATAAATTTAAATATCGATTTTTACACTCCAATCATGTTCAATCATTTCTCATTTACTAAAATTGTATTATTTGCGACCAGCGCTGAATTATATTAACTTCAGTGAACAGCTCAATCATATTTACCTCTTATTATAAATTAATAATTTTTTTTACAATACAAAATATTGCTAAAATGATGGTTGAATTCTTGATTAATAATTAAACTATTCCCCGAGAAATAATCGATGCTTTGGTTCAAATAAAGAGCAGTACTCGGCTTAAAGAATTCATTTACTATATAGATTTCACATATCTTAACATAGTGTGTGAAATAAATAATAGCGTATCTTTCACTCTATTTTCCTTTTAAAGGAAAAAAAAAAAAAGTAAATAAGATCTGTACGCCAGAAGTAACACTTAAGCGTTAACAGCTGGTCCTATCCTAGCATGCGGAAGAGGCTGCAGGACAGTCGTATTTCGAATTTCCTTCTCCAGACAGTTACTGTAAATGTCTGCTGTCAGCTCACTCAGTGGAATTTCTTTATCAGCTTTAGCAGTTTTCACAGCTTCATCCACTATTTTTCTAATTTCACCTTCCAGTTTCTGGCAAATGATGAAACAAAATGAAAGAATTAATTTTGAATTTAATATTTTATTATAAATTAATCTATTCTTTGAATATATGAAAATGATTTGAAATAGTTTTGGGATCTACAATAATCAGTACCTTTAATTCATCAGCTGTAACGAGTCCAGCATTAATGATTCTATCTTTGAAACTAGTAATTGGATCTCTAGTTTGTCTAACTTCTTGCACTTCTTCACGAGTACGATAACTTGTACCTGGATCAGACATACTGTGTCCACTGTATCTATAAGTTTTAGCTTCCAAAACCATTGGACCCTTTCCAGATGTACAATAATCAATGGCAAAACGAGTGGCTTCTTTAACTGCTAATACATCCATACCATCCACCTAGGATAATTATTAAATAATAAAGTTATTAATTACGTATTCAAGTGTCAATTATTATTCTTTGGATAAAACATTAGTATCAATTAATTTAATTACCAATATTCCTGGTATGTAATCTCCTCGCGTATAATAATCAGTGTTGGCAGAAGCTCGTTCCACACTTGTTCCCATACCATATCCATTATTTTCACAAACAAAAATACAAGGAATATCCCATAATTTTGCCATATTGTATACTTCGAAAATTTGACCTTGATTAGCTGCACCATCGCCATATAAAGCAACACATACTCCACCCGTGTTTTGATATTTTTGAGCTAAAGCGATACCTACACCCAAAGGTACCTAAAATGTGAATAAAGAATACAATTTTAATTTAATTTGTTTGCTTATTTTTATTTTACTATTTGATTTATATAATATAATAGCTACTAATATTATTCGTTTGAAAATTTACATACTTGTGCTCCAACAATGCCATTACCACCATAAAAATTCTTTGTGTACATATGCATGGAGCCACCTTTGCCACGAGCACATCCATTTTGTCTTCCTGTAAGTTCTGCTAATACTCCTAATGGTGGTACACCCATAAGATAAGTCCAGCTGTGTGCTCGGTAGGCAGTGATTACTGCATCTTGTTTTCTTAAAACTTGCATCATGCCTACTGCTACAGCTTCCTATAAATTATTATAAATACATATATAATTAATGTAATATTTAACTGGCGATTAATGTTCTTGATTGGTAGCATATTTACTTATAAAATTATTTAAAAAAGTAACCATTTAGAAAAGTCAACAAGGAGAATATTGTTTACATTCAATGCAATCAAAGTCTTTCGTAGTCGGGGTAAAGAAATCAGTTTTATAACGTGAAGGTCAAATGTTTGAAACTCTAATAAAAATAATTTACTATCTTAAGTTAATAAAATTTCATTGTTAGCATTTATATATATGTTCACAAACAATGTTTACATATTGTACATATTTGTAAGTTTTTACAGTTATTAAAATGCATAAAATTTAAAACTGATACCGCAAATGAATCTACTTATAAATTATAAATTAAATTTACCTGTCCAGAATATAAGTGACAGAAGCCTCGAATAATTTTTTCCTTGTATAAATTACCAGCGGCTGTTTCAACTCGCCGTGAAGTTTGCATTTGTTCATAAATTTTAAGAGCTTCATCTCTGGTAACAGTAACTTTGGTTGTTGGGCCACTATCAAGTTTATGTAATTTGAAAGGTTTCGTTTCAAAACTAGCTTCCGTTGCATAGTTGTTCTTTTTAAATAAGAACGATGCTACCTAAACATTTCAATATATCTTCATTATTCATAAATAGAAAAAAATAATATTTCATGTATTTCAAGATCTATTACTATGGCAATAAATTGAATATTTGCTCTTCATAAATACATTGACATATAGTGTCATTGCAGTAAGTTATTTTGATAATGAAGCAAAACATTTGGAAAAATCGTAGAATGTATAAAAATAAGTGGAGAAGGGATTTGAAAGTAAAGTTTCAAGTTATATTAAATCATATGAGAAGCATTAAGGAGACTATTATTTCACACTACTTGAGACAAGAAGTTTCCTTCCTTAGTTGTACCCTATTTTTATTGTTTTTATTATATATGTTAATCCATGTATAATGTAATATTAATCTTATTGCTTAAATTTATAATAATGTGTAAAACAGTTATTACTAATTTACAGTTACTGAAGTTAACACATATAACTTTATATAAAATATTAGGTTACATTTGTTACATTTTACTAGATTTCAGTAAACTCTTAATAGTATTATTACAAACATTTAAAAAATCTTCAATTTTCGTACAACCAATTTAATAACATATTTCTCAATGTATTATTAATTAATTTTTTATTTTGTACTAATCTATTTTTGTTGTTTTTTTTTTGTAATTATCTATTACATCAAAATAAACTAAAAACAGTTCTACAATTGAACAATAACAAACACTTAAACAACTATATTCTATTTAAGGTGAAATACCAGTCGTTTACTACAAGATTAATGTATTTTTAACTGTTTTCACTGAATAATTTAATTGTACAAATTAAGGATAATTAATTAACCCTTCATTCATCCTACCGGCTAAAAACGTGTTAGAATTGTTCTAGTTTATATGTGTTAGTGCAGCCAATTAGAACGCTCCCATTTAATCACGTGGTCCGCATGCAACTTTCTGGCCAGTATACCGCAAAGTCGGAATTTAGGGTTCCTGAGAGTATTTTTTTATTTGAAGCAACTATAATTTATGTTTATTTTATAATGGCGAAAAGAAAAAGAAACGCGACAAAAACAATA